>JADKYC010000039.1:0-293532 GCA_019843955.1 Xylaria sp. 218_066 | reverse complement strand
TCGTGCCTGTTTTCGTGATCAGGAATCCAACGGGTAGATGAATATGTAGACCGCCGCGTTGCAGATGATATAACCCCTGGCATCGGATATACGCATCTTCACTACCTTGGGTTATTCCGTGTGACAAAAACAGTCTTGCAAAAGCGTCTGAACGAATACACTCTGCGCTCCTCCGTTTGACCCCCACGGCTATTTCATAGGCTTCCTTGGTCCGTGTACGCGTTAATCATTCACGCATAAAGTCACTGAGATTAAATGTTGCAGAAAAGCGCGCTTGATATTCAACCCACAGGACAGGCAACGACGAAGCAAGCTTCCTGAGGACGCCAATACCAATATTTGAGAGTATACAGGGGATAGTATTGATTTCTGGGTGGAGAAATGCCCAGTCTAAACACGCAACTATTGCCGATGGCTTCAATATTGGCTTATTGTTATAGCATGAAGGGAGAAAACACTAACTAATATTTATAGCAGCATTTGTTCGGCTAACAGGTTTTCTATACTCGGACCATGAACCCTTGTCCGGCACGCCCGGTTTTCCGAGAGTTATTGCCAGAGCAAAAGTGCAAGATTAAAAATGAAAAAATAAAAGTGCAAAAGTGAAAGTGCAAGGCGCCTACGTGTATCGACACAACTACCGTCCTCACCTAGGCTTGTACTGATCTGCGAGGAGCGGCTTTCGTGAGGAGGATACACAAAAAAAATGAACACCAGAGTTGTATTGATCTATAAGATTGCATATGAAACTCACGCACCATGATCCAATGTTGGACAGGGCGTATGTACATATATGCAGGCCAGACGCATTACGCAGATTGTCGAGTTCTTGGCATCGCCTCTTTGCTACTCAACATGCAATGGCACCTCGAGATCGTTATCTTAGGGGCTATTGTATTAGTACAGCCAAGAGATGGTAATTTGCCTACTCACAAATTGTAAGTCATCGTCCTAGTTGTAACACAAAATCTCTGCTGTGTTCACGGGATAATGGAGATTCTCGAAAAGGGTATTTGGCCGGCACTTGAAGGAGTTGGCCTACAGTAATTTGTCTTCTACGCCATCTCCCCCTCTACTGTCCGACAGAGCACTTATCATTGGTCATTTTACGGCGTTTTCATTTGCGCATGGTGATATGACGCCACAGGGTAAATTTATCCATACCATAGCTCTACCTGGAAGCAACCACACCTCGCTGCTCCCAAGTAATATGCCGCCTTGCCACGGTAATCGCAACTACCGGGTACGGACTGTGTTATCCCACTACCAACCAAATGTCTCCTGTAGTGCGCATAGATACTTAAAGTGGTGTTTCTAACCGTTTCTGAGCTATCTTACATTGCGAATAAATTTATATTAGATTTTAAAATATATTTGTTTTTTTAACTACGTTATATGGAAAGTAGAAAGAAAAGCACGGCACCAGGCCTTCATTGTTTCACCTCGGTTATACCATTCATGAGAACATGGGTGTTGTCAGGCTGTGTATAAGTTGAGGCGTATGTTAAATCCTAAAGAAGTGAAGTTTGACATCTGCATGATAATAGTATGTCGTACAGTAGCAGTTTTCCGCTAATCCGCGAGCCATTCGAACATATGCAGGTTTTCTTTCTTTGGTCCCCCATGCTGCTTTTTTTATAGAGCAAATAATATGCCTAGCTAGGGGTGCTTCAAAAATGAATTCTCAAAGAACTCCACTATAGGACTCTGACTGCGCAACCACGACTGCGTAAAAGTGCGTACGTCGGTGGGATGCGCCGAAGCTTTCATCGCAGTACTAGTGCTTATTTGCTGCGGTCTAAGCTGCTCAGGGAGAGCGATGATTGTCGAATGTCTCTTGAGTTCGAATGGGGAGCATTGTATTGTAACTTACTCTGGCTCACTATGACAACGAGTTATTCAAAACCGATATGGATGCGCAGCCAACTGGACATTTCGGGGGTATGATGGAGATTACATCATATATATAATCTTAGTTTGAAAGAATTACTACGGTGCTTTGAATTGTTATAATGGAAGTGAACATTGCAGTATTTCTAAGCTTGACATATGGGCTTTGTTAACTTGCCGTGTACCTAATGCTGTTGAACACCTAGGCCCGCTGCAACCATTCTCTAGTCCTTAAGAACTCTCGGAGTTCACAGTGAGAGTGCCAGATCTTGTCTAGTCCGGTATTTCGTATCGCGGCGCTCCTCTGATCAGTGCACTGACAGACACCTAGTCGCACGTGATCTCGTCGCTTGCCAGTTTATAGATGTCGCGCATCCTGAGAACCTCATGGCTACGCTCTTCTAGATATGTCTGGTTGATGCATTGACTGTCTACCTACGGCGTCTGGAGCGAATAGTGTAATCGAAGCTGTCGCGTCTCAAAGTCATCATGTATGACTGGCCGTCGACAAGGATCTCGTCCGTGATCGATGCCTTTCCCTAGTAGCATGAGACTGTAGTCGGCGGTGACCAGAAGGCCAATGTGCTGGAGTTGGCATTGGATGGGCTCGGAAAGGGACTTGTTGGGAAGCAACTTGATGACACGGATTTCCCTCTTGTCTCGATTGAGGGGCTCTTGAACGTTCCCATCACGGTGGAGGCGAGACATGATTGAGCTGAAGAGTTGGAGACTGCTGTGGTCGATGCATATCTATCAAAATAGCTAAGCAGAGAAACAGAACAGTCGCGCTTCTTTCGAAATCGCATTGATTCAATCTTCTTCATTGTACGTATTGTATTGTTAATGTTTCTTAGCAAGCTTGGCGTGAAAGCACTACTCCTGCAGCATCCAGCCAATCATCGAGTCTGCATAGGTACGTATAGGGTACCTAAATATTAGTCATGGAAAAAGCAGAGGTAGGTGTGCATTAAATAGTTGACCAATGTGTGAACTCATTTCTATGATAGGAAAGAGAACACTTCGGTCACCGAGGGAATCGAACCCCGCGCCTCACGAAGGATATCGCATAGAATATTACGGAGTAAAGATGAAAATCGCTCGGCCACGCCAACGCGGTCGGAAGTATGAAGGTCTATTGCACTCTATATGCTTTCGACTAGTCGCAGGATGCGATTTGAACAAGATACGGTCTGTAGGCTGAGCTTATTATCCTCAGTTCCGATGTTCACGAAATGCGACGAGCACGGACGGCGCATCGGATACATGACCTCCTGTCCAAAACCATCATCTCCATTGGTTGTCAGGGTTCCAGCGTACTCACTCAGTCGGCCTATGCTTTTGGATCAATGCCTTCGCAAGCCCCGAGATCGTTAGACTTGGCGATAAAAGTTGTTGAAATGGCATTTCCACCTTGAGCTCCCTGAAGATCCAATTCCGGAACTCAGCGCCGATCAGGCTGTCCAGGCCGTGGCTCGCCACTGACCTCGCCATGGGATCCATCGCATCTTCCTCCATCACCAGCAATCGCGCTAAGCGCTTCGTGATGTGCTTCGTCACCATCTCGATGACGTGCTGCTCATCATCGCTACCAGCAGACTGCTCAATGACCTCGAGAATGCTCATGTTCATACTCTTGTTGCTGTCGCCTTGTTCCGCCAGAGCTCCGGTTTCTGTATGCCTATTGGCGCTTTGTTTGAGCCAGTCGAGGCGGTGGTCGCCTCTCCAGAAATCCTCCACCTGCGCTTCGTTGATCGCTCTTGCGAGACGATGTGGCTGCAGACCAGCGATGAAGTGGTCTGTTCCTTCAGGGAGCGTGCCCCAAGGCATCATGGCTATCTCGAAAGCATCTAGCATTTCTTGCTCTTCAATGCCGTACATTCCTCTCGACTTCATATAAGCCTCGAGATGGCGATTTTCGGCGAAAAATCCGATCCCGAAAATTGCTGGTAGGATAAGAGACACGGCTGGGCGGCCGCGACAACGGCGGTGCCGTGCCAGGGCATCGAGCACGGAATTCGCTGTGACATTAGTTTAGTACAGTATTTGCCACCCAGGTTGGACATATCAGCTTACCAGCAGCGTAGTTGGCCTGACCAGGCGACCCAAAGGCCGAAGACACAGAGCTTGTCATGACAAAGAAATCCAGCTGTCTATCCTTTAATGCGTTATCCAAGTTGAAGCAACCGTCGACCTTGGTTTTCACTACCTGATGCCACCAATCTATTTTCATGTTATGGAAGGCGGCGTCATGTAAAACATTCGCCGCATTGATGACGCCACGAATTTCGTGTGCTTGTTCGGCCTGACTGATCACCCGGGTGACCTCTTCCGGTCGAGTGATATCAGCCCGCAGGACCAAGGTCGTCACCCCCTGATCCTCAAGCGTGCGGATTGTCTCTGCAGCGGCCGGGCTCTCAGACCCACTCCGCGAGATGAATGTCAGGTGTTTCGCCCCCCTTTCGGCCATCCGGAGCGCGACTCGCCTCCCAAGACCCCCGAGACATCCCACTAGGAGATAAGTGGCATTGGGGTTGAGGGTTAAACGCGGATGGGATAACAGTGGAATCTAACGACGTAGGTTAGCTTCCTAACTCGGAATACTTCACTCATTCTAGCTTACATGGAAGAGAGTCTTATCATCATAGACGATCACCTGCTTGCTTGACCCCAAGTGAGATGACGTGCGTTGGAATGCCTCATCGATACTGTCAACATCATGTGTAGATATCGGATGCAGAACCCTGATGTCACCGGACTGGTATAGCGATGCACACCGCTCAAGGCACCTTTGAACTACCCTGGGTCTTCGGTTAACGACTTCGGCTAAGTCAAAATGGAAAAGACTCGATACTCGAGCTCGTGACAGTCGATATGTTGGATCGCCATCTGTGTTGAGGAGCTTAGTACTACTGAGAGCGACTACCCTTCCTGAAGGAGATACTTGTTGGCAATAACCGTCTAGAGCGAGGTCGTTGGCTTCTGCTGGACCGAAGATGACATCGATGCCGTGTTCAAAAATTATCTCTCGAACAGCAGAAGAAGGCGTCCCCCCGGAATGAAATACAACCTGCGCAGGAGGGAGGATTCCTGTGCGGGTCAGTAGTTCGGCTGTGACAGAAGACGAAGTGATGACCGTCGGCACTGCACCCAGGCTAAGACACAGTTGAACAGCAATTAAGCCGGCAGGGCCGAGACCATCCAGAATCAACACAGTTTCGTCTTTTTCTACTCTCGCTAGCTCTTCCAGGGCATAAGAAGCCGTCGCAAAGGCTGACGGCAGGGAGGCTGCCTCAGTAAGGGACAAAGATGGAGGGAGTATTTGCACAAGGCTCGAGTGTGTACGTTGGAAAGTCGCAAGCTGGTCAAAGGCTAACCCCATAACTTGCATCCCCGGGGTAATCCTGGTGACCTGGCTCCCCACGCGAGTTACGGTTCCAGAGAACTCATGGTTGAGAAAACTGGCGTCATCAGATCCATCAATAGTCGTAAGACCCATAGCCGCAACGTGGACTTCGACCTCGTCAACGCCAAGAGGTAGCGCGATCCTCTTGTCGTCGTTGCGGAAGAGCACGCGCCCGTTGGTGATTTTGCCTCGCACGGCTGGCCTGTCCCGCTGATGAATTCGGGGCGAGATCCCTGAATTTGGAACCATATTTTGGTTCACTTCATAGTGTGGAACGAGACGACTGATGTAGACTGAGCCGTTCTTGATGTAATACTCCGTTTCGCCATTTCTGCCGCATTCGTCCCTGCGTCTAGTAGTATCAGCTAGGAGGTTAATAACGCTATCCTGGGAGGACTCATCGAAGTCGTAGTCTATTGACACGAAATCAAGTTGATCGAACTCTTTACGGAGAACACGCCCGAATCCTCCAGCCAAGGCAAGCTTTGGGTGGTCTCCGGTGAGCAAGCCACCGCGGGTTACCCAGCAGATGCCAGCAGCCTCTCCCATGAGGCTGATCAATTTATTGAGCTCACTTTCTGCAAGTTGGTGGAGGAATGGCTCTTCCAAGTCCGCGAGCATTATGACTTGTTCGCCTGCCACCGACCCGACCGAGCTAATGGATTCGGAGCGGACTTCGCAATCGTCATCAACTAGTCGTTGGTGTAAAAGAGAAAGTAGTGATGTTGGCCGTTCCCAGTGAATGAGGACGACCTTGCACTTGGATGGCATGGCGTCTTTACCAGTCCCATTTGGTAGGCCTGACTTATCCAAGCTCGTGGCTCTTGCCAGCAAGGCCTTCTTGGAAAATACCTGCTTGAGATCGCCGAATTTGATCTCTTGTAATGCAGCGGTCCACTGTTGCTGGTCGGATATTCCAGTGACAAATATGTAGCCACCTGCGGCTAATCTCGAATACAGGGCCGGCAATGAATCCACCGCGTGGTTCGAATCTTTGGTGATGACCAGATCGTATGTCAAGGTATCGTCAAGGTTTGGCGTGGTGATATCCGTATCCAGGAAATGCACATGTTCGAGGTCTGGATATTGTTCCGTGAACTTGACACGAGTGTCGGGCAAGGCACATATTGTCAGATCTACCCCATGTTGTTCAAGCAATCTTGGTGGCAATAACGATGAGTCCAAGGCTAGCACCCTAGCCGCCGGGTTCTTGTGCAACACGAGATCGATGACGGCAGCCGGATCCTCGGTTGTCTCTTCGTTTGCCTGTGACAAATAGTCTATATCGAGTTTCCAGTCAATCCTGAGGTATTTGTCTCGGTCTACGGCAGATTGCTCCTGTGGTAACGCAGCACTATACAAGATCGTTCTCATATCCGTTATTTCGCATAATATCGCACCATCTTGTGCAGCGAGACTCGCGCTCGACGTGAAAGCTCGATTCCCCACTCTCGACACGTGGGTATGAAGTTTACAGGCGCTCTCAAGCTGTTCGGATGAAGGTACAAAAAGCGTCACTTCTCGAAAACCAGTCGGTATAACGCCGCATACGAGGTCTTCGAGACGGCCCTGGTGGACACCTTCTAGGATCGGCTGGAAGCAGGCGTCGAGAACAGTGGGATGTAGAACGTAGCGGGACTCTTGCGTCATCATCCCACATGTTGTGCTGATTTTCATGTCGGCGCAGACGGTATGAGTTGTACCGTCGGTGTACGAGTCTGAAATGTGGCGGAATGGTAGGCCGATGTCGACTCCGAGGGATCGTAACTTATCCATCCAGTCGTCATGGCTATGGCGTTCCAAAGAAGTCTTCTGAGGAACCTCGAGCCTATGGCCCGAACTTCGAGGCCGGTAGTTTAAGCTCACCTCGCCTCGAGCGGTTTCCTTCCAAGACCCATACGAATCGCAAGAGGCGACGAATTGATACCACTGTCTAGCATCCCCACTACTCTGAACACCAGCCGGACTTTGGATAGGTGACAGGCGGAAAATGGTCTCAGTCCCGGTGTCATCGTCGCTTATCACCGTGGCGGATGACAAGACGATATTGCGAACAGTGTAGCTATGTGTCGTGAGCGGCGTAGGCATCTCGGTGTTTACCTGCTCGATGGCCTCGATTGCACAAGCAATGTATGCGGCCGCGGGCAATAAGAACTCTCCACCGAAACGGTGATATGCTAACCATGGCAGATCTTTTAGACGGAGCACGTTCCGCCACGATGGTTCCAGGGGAGAGAGGCCGGCGATGCGGCGTCCAAGGATATCGTGACGAGCCTCTCTCACATCACGTATTTCTCGACTTTTACGGGGCTCAGACCAGCATGGCTTGGAATAAGTCCAGTGATAAGAGGGTAGATCGACCAGCAGGCGCCCCGTTTGGGTCTCAATGGTACCATCCTTGGAAAGGGATCCGACCGAAACCACCGCACCCACGTCAAGAGTAGCATCTAGTGTCCAGAGCTTGCCCGCTAGCCGGAGCATTTGTTCTACATCGTGCTCCGTACGTTCAAGCGTCGGTAGATGGGTGATATCCATCTTGGCCTCTTTGAAAATCTGCCGAAGCGGACCGGCGAGAGCAGGATGTGGTCCAACCTCGATGATCGTGTTGATTTCGGGCATGTCATTCAGCATGAGTCTCATGCCTTCAAGAAACAACACAGGGCTAGTCAAGTTGGTCATCCAGTATGCATCTTCAATTGTGCCCGTACACGAATCGATTTTCTTTGCCTCTACTGTCGAGAACATTGGTGCTTTCGGCATAACTGTAGCGCTTCCTCGTGAATCCGTCTGGAGACATCTCAAGTATTCTATTCCAGAATTCATATGATGGGAATGGTACGCTTTCCCACCAGTTCTAAGTACGCGGGCGAAGACGCCCTCGTCGTCAAGAGTGACCTTGAGCCTTCCGATAGCATCTCGGTCGCCGCTGATTGTGGAGCTTGAGGGGGAATTATGGCAAGCGACAATCAGTTGGCCCTTGAATTTGCCATTGTCGATGTACCTTTGGGCATCAGCCTCTCCGATTCCCACGGCAAGCATGGCGCCTTCGGATGGCAGACACGCGGTCACCCTTCCGCGGTGGTATGCGGCGACTATGGCATCCTCTGCGGATATTAAGCCTGCTGCATAGGCGGCAGCAATTTCGCCTTTGGTTTCCTTTTAGACACAGCTCGATCACACCTTTGATAGAGACGGAGATTGGAGATTGACAACTTACCAGATGAATGCCCTATAGTAGCCACGGGATTGATGCCCCACGACGCCAACAGGTCGACGAGAGCAAGCTGTACTGCAGTACATAATGGCTGCGAGAACTCGGGATCGTTGATAAAACTGGTTTCTACGGGTTCTTTGATCACCGCTTCTATCTTCCACGATGGAGGGATCTTGAGTGTTGATAGATGATGATCTAACCGGCGGATAGTACTTAAAACAACCGGAAATGTCCCCAGAAGCATTGCGCCCATACCTGCCCATTGTGCTCCCTGGCCTTCGCTTCGTCAGCTCCTCTGTCCGGGAAATTTGTCTCATTTTAATAACAAACACTCGGACATACCAGTAAACACGAAGGCAGGTACTGCTGGCTTTTTTGGCTGCGCAGTCAGCGTATTTGACGCAGCCTTAATGTCGCCCTTCCAGCTATCCTGTCGTCCCAGTGCGAATGCGCGCTGCATGTGTTTCGTGCGTCGGACTCCGAGCGTATAGGCCAAGTCTAACAGGTCAACATCAGCATCGTGGGAGGAGTAGTCGACTAGGACGTTCTTGAGTGTCGGCTCGTCATGGGCTGAGAACAGCAGCAAATGTGGTCGGGCACGGTCATCTTGCTTCGCTAAACTCTGCATCGTGTCCAGCGCTCCCTCTAACCGCCTGGAGTAGTTATGCGATGCGTACTCTGATGGTACAGCCGAACGAGCATTGTCAAGAATGGCATGTGCGTTGGTACCTGCGTATCCGAAGGCGTTGACGCTGATACGGCGGAAGGGCAGTGACGCTGGGATGGGTGTGGGTTTCGTGACGACCTTCACGTTGTATTCATCCCATGGTACTACTGGGAATCAGAAGAGTTCGCTTAATCTGATTGCATGGTCCCTATGCAAAATCGAGGAGACGGGGCATACTGCTTGGATTAAATTTCGTTACCCCCGCTGTGGGTGGGATAACACCACTCTCCAAAGCCAAGATGGCTTTTATCAGTGTGGACATGCTACTAGCAGCCTCGCTGTGGCCGATGTTAGGTTTGATCTATCATCAATATCGCCGGTCAGTATTTCAACCTGACGACGAGGGAAAAATGGGTTGCACATACACTCCCAATGAGGATCGGCTCCCCCGTTGGCTTGTAAGCCCCGAAAGCTTCGTTAACGGCCTTCACCTCAATCGGGTCACCTACGAAGATATCAATACATTTACAAAGCTTTCACGGCAAGAATAACAAGGTTATCGCCAAAATATCGCGAACACGAAAAGTTTGCATAAATTTTATAAGACGAGAAGTCTAGCGCCGGACGTATGCCGGGTCCGCGGCGAATCACTGCAGTTGGAGGCCAGGAAAGGGGTTTGCGCGCACCTACAGGTGTTCCCGTTCCATGTACTGGATTACGAGACGGATATCCTGTCAGTAGTTATTCCGTTTGCGGCAATAAGTGAAGGGACGGGGAGAAATCACATTCAACGTAGCTCGTGTTGGAGGGATCCAGCTTTGCGTTCGCATAAGCCTGGGCTATAAGCTTCATTTGTCCCTCGACGCTAGGGTGCGTCATTCCGTCTTTCAGTTTCCCATTACTGATTGAAACTTGTGTCAGACCAAGTACGTCCCCTGAAAACTTGAAGGAAAACGAAAGCGTAGATACCTGCTTGTTGATGTCCCCCGGATGACAGCTCGAATACTGTCCCCGTCTCGAATCGCGGCACTTAAAGGCTTGATGAGCAGAGCACCAACAGCCTCAGCTCGACCGTACCCGTCCGCAGCTTCGTCGAAGGTGTGACATTGGTTGGTGGGCGATAGAACACCCATTCTCGCTGTATTCATGTGCTGATTGACAGCCATAATCAGATTTATGCCTCCGACAACGGCACTATCGCATTCATCTGAGAGGATGGCTTTACATGCTAGATCCAGCGCATAGAGAGACGATGAACAGGCGGTATTAAGTGTCATACTTGACCGCAGTCAGCGTCATCAACAGAGGAAGTCACATAACATAGAACTTGCCTTGGGCCTATTAAGTTATACACATAGCTTATACGAGGGGCAATGGCTCCGGTATCGATCCCTGTGGCTACATACGGATGTTGGAAGTCGTGTTCATGGCCATGCATCTGCAGGAAGTCGTTGGTGAACGACCCCACGAAACAACCTATTCTCTGGCCAGAGACATCATCGAGCGTCCATCCGCTACTCTCGAAGGCTTCATAGACGACTTCTAAGAGTTTTCTCTGCTGAGGATCCATCCACATTGCCTCCGCCTGCGAGATTTTGAAGAAGGCCGGATCGAACCCCTGGAGGTCGTCCTCGAGAAAGTAGCCCCCGGGCACATTAAAGCTCCCGGGACGCTCGATACTCGGGTGCAGGTAGGCGTCGACATTGAAACGCGACTTGGGGATCTTAGAGACGTTGGCTATTCCCTGCGAAATCAGCAGTTTCCATAAATCGGCTGGGCTTCGAACGTTGCCGGGAAATCGGCATCCTGTAGGCGGGATCTTTGATTAGCTGCTACACTACTCTCTCTAAGTGTCTTTGTAGGGCTTAGCGGCAATCGGGACGACCTCGATGCCGTAACTCTGCCATCCCATGGAGGAGGAATCTGAAAGCATTTACCCATTCCTATTACCGCGATGGGCTCAGGGGGGCTCATCCTGGATGATACGTTCTCAGCATTTGCCGCCATTTGATCGCTTCGCTCTCTTCGACTGTAACAGAACCTTGGGGGACTGCAATTGGAAGCTACTGGGGATACTTAATCTTATTTCTAATCCTAGAATCTATTCTTGACGTGCCCGGCATTTTCCAGCCTAGTGATCCTATCGTTCAAATTATGGGCAACTACATATGCACGAAACGCTAGACTTACAGACTAACAATCATTCTCACAGTAACTCCCCCGAAATCACTGCACTGTACACCCAGAACGGCATCAGAATCATGCTCAGAATCCTTAGCGGCCAGAATGGGCCGTGATCACAGCGCATAAAAAGGCGGATGCAAGTTGCTCAGTCTGCTGTGCCTTATTAACCCGGCATAAAAATATCAAATCGAATTAGCAAGAGCGCACATGACGTACCATCGGCTCGGCCTTCTTTCTTGCCGGTTGCGTCGTCGTTGATATTTCAATTGTGTGTGCCATTATTTCGAATTTGCAGACTACAGACAGATCACACAAACCCGCATATTCTCAACTTCGCAATCCCGCCTCGTCCGAGGCCTCAGGCCATCATGGAGGCGCAAATGTTCCCCCCAGGCTATGTCGAAGATAACATCGCAGGGCGCGTCTATGGGACCGCGATAACGTTCATAATCCTTAATATCAGCGCTGTTGCGCTCCGCATCGGGACACGACTACGTTATAAGACGATATGGGGTTGGGACGACTTTTTGATCATACCCGGTTTGCTGTTTGCGCTGGGCACCTGCATCATCGGGCTGGGTAAATTCACCGATTTTACTATACAGTATTATTCTTTGCTTTACCGAGTATCCGACTGACATGAGCAACTCCAGTCGAGGTTGAGATTGCCGGAGTCGGTCGCCACCTGCTGCCCGTCGCCAGTGAGAACCCCGCCGCTCTCGTCCACTGGGCCAAGTCTGGTTATGCTATAGAGAACCTGTACGCGCTCGGATGTGTCTTCCCCAAGCTATCCATCCTAGCATCCTACCTACGCATATTCACCGGTCCATGGTACCGGCGGACGACCTGGGTCCTGGTGGCCATCGTCTCGTCTGCGGCTGTGGCGGCAGTAGTCACCTCCTTAGCTGGTTGTCGACCTTTCAGCACGCGGTGGACGGATTTCAGCTCAGACGTTTCGGAGAAGTGCATTGACTACCTCACTCTGTGGAGGGCTACCAGCGTGCCCAATATTGTCACCGACTTGGTCATGTTGATACTGCCTCAGCCGTTGGTGTGGAAACTCCATCTGCCTCAACAGCAGAAGCTTGCCGTCTCACTAGTCTTTTTCCTAGGCAGCATGTAAGTCACCAAAAAATGCCATATATGACACCTGCGCATCATCCGGGGATTTGTATTCTAACTATTGTACCCGACTCTAGTGGCATAATAGCATCGGTTCTGAGGTTCGCTGTTGTTCTTAGCGTAAAAGACCTCAGCGACGGCACCTACGATTCAGCCAACATTGCCGCACTGTCCATCGTAGAGACGGGCGCTTACCTGATCGCCGCCTGTCTCCCCATACTGAGGCCTCTTGCGTCAGACATTGCGAAGAAGACTAGTGCTTATGTGCGGACCGCTAACTCCACCAAGAAGCACACTGGGATGCATTATGGGAACGAGAGGGGATTCGAGCGGATGGAGATGGATGTATGGGATGGACAGGCGTCAAAACGTCAATCCCGTTATTAGGCTCTATTTGTAAAAATCATAAACATATATATGTACTTAGACCGGCATGTATAGAACCCGGAAGCCCGTCCTGTTAAGTTCTGATCATTGTTTTTAGAGAATACCCATCCTTAGTGCTCAAATCCAGTAGATCGCCTGTGGGACGCTCGTCTGATGACGTATATATGTGCAAGACAGATATTGATGGCTCCTTAAGTTTTGGATTCGGGATGAGAGAACCACCTAGGCTTTCTACATTTGAAGTACGAGCTTACCGAACTTATCACCCTTCCACATCTTGACGTAGGCTTCGGGCGCATTCTCGATGCCCTGTACGACCTCTTCCTTGGTCTTCAACTTCCCCTCGATGAGCCAACGGACCATGTCCTCTCCAAACGACGCCATGTACTTTCCCAGCAAGGGCGGGTCCGAGCAAATAAAACCGTGCATGGACAGCCGCTTCAGGAAGAAGTGGTGAAGCGTCTTAACGCCGTAGATCTCGTCCTCGGGCTTGTGATACTGCGAGATGCCTCCAGAAGAGACTGTAAAGACCCATCTACGTCAATGGAAACAGTTCCATATTAAGCCGTCAACGGGAAGATATAAGAAACAAGCCAACTCACTTATGGTTCCGAAATCATTCATATGAGCGATAGCAGTCTCCAGCTGTTCGCCTGCAACATTGTCGTAATAATAGTCCAGCCCCTCAGGCGCCAGCCTGCGCAATGCCGCGGCCGTTTTCTCCGTTTTATAATTCCACGCGCCGTCGAGTCCCAGCTCGCGCACAACGAAGTCGACCTTGTCGTCGCTGCCTGTGCTACCGACGACCTTCATGCCGTGGATCTTGCCGAGCTGCCCGACGATCTGGCCCACGCCGCCCGCCGCGGCCGAGACGAACATGGTCTTGCCCTGGCACTGCGGGCGCTTGACGAACTCGAAGAAGCTCACGTACGCCGCTAGGCCCGAGACCCCGAGCGCGCACAGGATGGTGGGCGGTTGGATGTCGACGCCGTCCGGCAGTGGTGGCAGAGGGACGCTCATCGCCGCATACTCAGCCGAGAGGCTGGCGTACTCGGCTGCGTATGTCATGGCGTAGACGTACGTCCCGGGCTTGAATATGGGATTATCCGACTTGAGCACGGTGGAGAAGGCGGTTAGTACAGCCGGCTCGCCTTCGACCCAGGGGATCGAATACGTCGCGGACGAGTCGGCCTCGCGCATCTGCCCGCGAGCGTAAGGGTCGAGCGACAGGAACAGGTTCCTGACGGTCATGCCGCCGGGGGGAGGTGCGGCCTCAAGGTCGAAGGACCGCTCCTCGACGGCGATGTGCTCGCCGGGGACGGGCCAGCCCGGCGTGTACTTCTTGTAGATCAACGACTTGTTTGGAGCCATGTTGGTCTGAGATTGGATATCCTCTGGACGGTTAGCTCAAGTATCGATCTTTTCCACGGAGACCACCAGGCCAGGCAATGGAAATGCGAATTGGTCTGCTTGGATGCGTGGTCCTGCCCGGGACGAGCCGCATCGCTCGAGTTCGGGGCCGCTCGGCGACAGAAGAGTGCCTGCGATTCCAGTTCCCGTCCGCCCAGTGTTGAGGCACTGTCGTACTAAATAGGCTGCATGTAACAGTTTCATTACTAAATGCAACCGTTCCACTGGCTATCGTTCGCATATGCCAGGAACCGTCTACGATGCATAGGAGTATGCGAATACCTACCGAATGCGACTTAGTGATTCCGATCCAACGCAGTCGAGTTGCTGAGATTCATGCAAGGGGCGGAAGAACATCCTGGGAGGGAAATTTTTAAAAAGTCTCTGCCGTAACATCGCTCTAGATTTTTTGACCGAGATTCTACGAAGGTGGGCATAGAGGAGGCAGCGCCCCCGTTAGGACGAAATATTTGCGTGATTATAGCGCTAGCTTTGGCAAAGCGAAGCGAAGCAAACCAACTGAGCCGAGGAGAAAGTTGAAGACGTACGTACTTTTGCAGTCCACGTAAGGAAGACCAACCTCTTGCCGTGGAATGCCGAGCCAATCATCATTGTTTGACGAGGGTTATGTCCAGATACCCACTCTACATACTAAGTAAGCAATATGCAGGTCTCTGCACTTCGTATAAATTGCTTTTTTGGCCCCTAATACTTAGTTTCGAGACCACTTTTTAATACTTTTTTAATAGGGCATCGTATGCTTACTTAGCTTGAAGATGCTTTAAGAATTGTATTCTTAGGCCGACTTTGGTCACAGTGGTAGCCCTGTTGATGTCACACAGATCAAACCGTCACAAAGCCGCTAAGACTGCCAAGACGCTCGTTGGTGTAACATGCATGCAATTGGAGATAGACTATTGGTCGCCAAAAAAGGTCACGAGAACTCCGCTCTTCCTACAAAGACAGCTTACCAACAATACGATAGGAGCCAAAAGGATTGATCAGGATCTCTAAATCCAACCATAACTGGAAGGTCAGAAATTCCTGACTGAAAGGAAGGAAACCGTGGACCTTAAGAGCTATAGAGAATTACAAGCCCTTGTCGCAGTTGACTAGTATGGCAATAGTGTCAATTAGATCCGGCAATGCTAAACTAGAGACTTCTCTACCTAGTCCTTATAAGCTTCCGTGCTTATAGATCCACCTCCAACCACGATCGTGTAGTAATACGTACATACGTTATTACTTGTAATATTTCAACTGCAACTGCAACTAAAAATTAAAAGCACCATAAATACATATATCACTACTTTAAAGTATATTACACCGACTGTATGTTAGTGGTTAAAGAAGAATAAATTTTCAAAGTATGGCCGGCATTTTTAAGCCGCAGCTTTCCAATCATAATATGTTATTTTCTTGATTGGGAGCGATATAAACTGAAGCAATTTTAATGGCCCGCCACGCTTTGGTTCCAGTAAGAATTGTAGTGCATATCGCTTGAGTTGTAGCAAATATTGCTAAGATTTGCTAAAACGTCTAATGACTGGCGGATTGGCGGAATTCTTGTAATTGCGCTGTATGAGCTATGTTATTTATCTTTTATCTCTACCATCACCTTGGTGCCTAGAAATTCCATACTCCTAAATAAAACGTGGTCCCCTTCTTCTTTGCATATCCCAACTAACAATCTCAATCATACAAGCGAGCATATCTCTCTCTCTAAATAACTACTATCAGTGCCTTACATGTACCCGAACGACCTAGCCATGGGCCAGCACGGCACGGATAGTGCATCGATACAATCAACTTTCTCTGACATCAAGAAGCAGGGGAAGAAAGAAAAAACAGAGGAACGTATATGTGGTGAAATGCGAGAGTTGTTAAAGAAGTAGATCGAATCAACAGAACCGAAAAAGGTTCCGGAAGGAATCACTCCTACAGATCCAAAGGCGGACAAGTTATCTCTCGATGTAGTTAACGTAAAATTCCTCTTTTTTTATGCTGTGATGGTACTTGACAAAATGCTATCGGTACGATTAGGTCCAAGTCGAGAAGTATGTACCAAGTCGGTGACGATGCCTCAGATTGTGGCACACTAGGCGGAATTCCACAGCTTGCGCGCTGCCCAAGTGTACTCAGCAGCAACTCGAGTGTGGGAATAGATGGATCGGTGGCCGCGGTAACTAGAAAGGGCGTGTAGTCGACTCTTATTGCTCCGATATAACCTAGGTTGGGTTGTGCTAACCCAATGACAGTATTCGCCAGCATTGTCCTAAATGTGTATTTCTTTTATCAGAAGCAATTATAACGGGAACTCGCTAACAGATGAATCATCCTCGTTGGCTTCAACGGGGTCGGCATATTTTGTAAACTCAGGTTGACAGATATAGAAACGCCAGGTAAAGATGAACTGAAGTGGAAAATAAGGGAGGAAAGAGCTTCGTTTTCTTTCATTCAAAATGACCAAAATCAAAGTGTTAAATTGGATCCTGTCAAATCATTAATCCGGCTATCGCTTCAGGAAAAGAAGCAGCAATTAAACATGGTGAACGCCATTGCTAAGAAAGTTGAAATTGCATTCATTGCGACTTCTTTACATGAGAACAATGGAGTTACAAGCCGGTTGTGTGGGAAGAACAACAACATAGTGATATTAGAGCTGAAATTAATGCCAGCCTCTCAACTATGTGGCTATATGAACTTACGGTGCCCTGTTTAATGAAAGAATATTATCACAATTTGTCAATCCAGAAAAAGTTCACATAACGCCCCAGGCTACGTAGCCGGTGCGTGGAAACGAAATCTATCGAAACACACGGGCGCTTTTGAAGGGTATCTTGTCGTTTCGATCAATCACCTTTGATATTGTTCATGCTGAAACTGTGCGGGGAATTTGAATATATAGTCGTAGCTGTCGCAGTTGCCGCGCTTGATTTTTTTGAGGATATTTTCAATAGGGGAGGGGTTGAAAACGTTTCATCAAGTCTGCTGCGACTCAACAAAACGAAGCTCATCAAGACGGAGCTGAGAAAGGAAACTAATATACGAAGCGCAAATTGGGGAACAGTTAGTGTGATCATACGGAAAATGAGGCAACGGTAAAATACCCTTCGCCCTGAAAGGGCCCACACATGGAGTAGCACGCGGATGGAAGCCGGAAGGCACATATCTTGAAGAGGCAAAGTTGGAGTTGGAGGAGCTAGAATAAGTGGCTTCGTGGGACGTGGCCGAGGATTCTCAGAGCTCGATGGAATGTCTTGGAAAAGAGAGACGAAAATGGAAAACGGTGGCTGACAATTCTAGGATTCAGGAGCAACAACAGAGGACCACGGGGAAAGGGAGATTGATAAGGATCTCGATAGAGTCAGGGGCAGAAAAATATGGCGAGGTGCTCTAAATAACGAACTAAAAAGTTCTCCTATTGGGAGTGAGGTCAAGATCAGAGGACGAGCCGGACGTTAATATAGAAGATGGTGGGAGCAGCCTTATGTCCCCTATACTATATATATCGGAAAGGTCTATGGCTTCTTTACCTCGTTCTAACTACCAGTACTACTATATTCGGGAAGGCGTTAAAGCAATATGCACACTTGCCAGACTGCTAGCAGCCTGATTCGCTTACCGAACCGCCGAACCACCACCCAAACCAAATGTTACTAATGCCAAGGATATTGCTCAGTTTTCGCCCCAACCTCCGCATACATCCCGTTTTCTACTATATATATTTAGACCTAAGACTGCGCCTGTCAGTATGCTATGACGTATCTGAAAATAAGAGAATGATAGAATTTCAGTGGTGGATCGTGAAAACTTTTACTCGCAGGAGTATCGCAGCTTGCCTCCAACGTAGGACAAGATCTACATGGGCGGAGTAGGTTTAGCCATAATAGGGCACAGATAGGTGGACAAGATTTCAGCTATCTCGTGTGTGGCTTATAGGATTATTTGGTGTTATTGCGTTCAAAGATGGCGCAGCTCGCGAAACATATTGGTATATTACATCAGCCAAGAATTCTGTATCAACTCTCGATGCTACTGTACAAGAATGTAAGTGGTCAGCGCTGTTGACCCGAGATACATAAAAATATATCTGTAAATATTTACAACTTTTTTAACAATTTTGATACAATGGTGGCAATGTTTAATTAGTGACTGGTCTGCATTTTGCATGCCAATATATCTTTTTGTATTGCAAAGATTTTTATAAGTAGTATCACTGCCTTGTAAAATGCGAAAACCAACCTTTACCATCCTATAGGGCTGACATGTTATATTTATAGCATCATGGGAATCTGAGCCGCCATGTGGCGCACGTATCGGAATACGTTCATATTCAGCCTCGAGAGCTTCCCATGACGTCTCTAATACTCTCATGTGAGAAACGCGACAACTCCAGCTGTGAACTTCGCTGTCGTCACCGGGCTCAAAATGGACATAAATAGGCTTGAGCCCGGCGACAAGTGAATTTGGTATTCGACGGCATCAGCATCATCATCAAACTCTCACGCATCACAAAAGCCAAACACCACTCGCAACGTTCAGCAAAGAACCTCGAAGCTCCTTTCACCCACTCCCCAGTCAGTCAGATCAATCGAAAAACCATACAACAATGCATTCTTCTCGTGCCCTCGCCGTTGCAGCAGTTGCCTCATCCTGCGCCCTCGCCATGCCTGCTAAGAGGGGCAAGGTCGACGGCGTCGATTGGGTCAACGACAAGGACGGCCAAATTATCATTACTTGTAGGTCAATATCCGATCTCAACCATAATTAGTAAAACTCACACGAGGTTGCACAGTCTCCGACGAAAAGGTGAACTTGGGAACGGTTGAGGTTAGCGATATATTCAAAATCCTGGACGGGGCGTGTAGCGAGAACGGCAATTGCGACACCAACGGAAAAGACGTTGATGGGCAGATCGTCCATGGTGGAAGGGGCGGAGAGATCACAGACATCACTGTTACTGTCACTCCCGGCGGAGATTATCCTACCTGGATCCATAATGGCTTGCTCGAAACACTCCATGCTGCCTTGAACAAAGCCGTCGATTGTGAGAAAGTTACTCATACCAATGACTGCGCAGGCACCGGTCCCGCATACTGTCCCGGTAAGACGACGCGTGCAGCCGTTTCTTGCTCATGAAATGGCAGTTTTCGGCACGGCTAAGGCTAACATGTTGCACAGAGCATAAAACCACAGTAAACCAGTGCAAACTCCCCAAGTATTTCGCGGTCAATTACCAGGCCGACGACGCATCAAACGCTGCCCCACCTTTCATTGAGGCCAAGTTGGATCTTGAGGTTGAAGACGATGGTTATTGCAGCACGTTTACTACGGCTGGAAGCGCCATTGCTGGTGAGTGCTTATCATTATTGTTCCAACACTTTCGCATGTAATCAGCATGCTAACTAAACATCGCAGGAGCTGTTAATGGCGCGGCGGGCGGAGTCTTCTCGCTGATTGGCTTGGCCTGTCAAAAATAGGGGGTGTCGCGCTACTTAGGAGATGCTTCAAGCTGGGTATTTAATGAGTTATAAGTCAAGTGTAAACTCATGTGTATAACAACGGTTGTAAGATAAGGAGCGATTGAATCTTTACATTTAGCGCGGTTTTAGCAGATTATATGTTTGAATAAATGTCTTTCCTAATAAAAACAACGTGTGACGGAATGGAAAATTAAAAATCATCAAAGTATCGGCGACATCACGTTGGTAGGTGCCGGGCGCCAGGGACGAGCGAGGATGAGTTCACCAAGTCGCTGACTTAGCTGAAAGGTATCCTGTAGGGACGGCTTGCGAGAGCAGCGCCAGTGAAACAGCGATTGGGCCATAGAAACATACTCCAGGAGGCAGAGAGAACTGATGGGTGTATAATGAGGGGATTGAGGAATATCAAAGGAAACAATACATACCACTGTTGCTTTTTGTAACCTGAACTGTCTTCAAATTTCAATTATATGCCTAATAAGACGAATATAGCCTTTCGAGATCAGTAGCTATAAAATAAGTGGATTCCCCTTTGTTACATGAACTTGATACGATCAGGCTTCCTTTTCGTGCCATCCTCTATATACCTCTTCTAGCACCTTTGACAAGCAAAGTGTGATGCGGTGCAGAATTTTTAAATCTCTCTCGCTCTCTGCTGCGTTGAATTTCAACAGGCTATTCGCAGAGCTACACAATTCAACTTTGTTAGCGACCTATTATTCATTATCCTCTTTCGAAACTTGTTAATCTAGGGGAGGCTTGCCATTTATTTATAGATAGACTCTAGCAGCGGCGATAAGGCTAGGCTTTTGGGTTTATGTTCATCGTCAGACACTTCGAGAGGTAGGCTTTACTTAAGATTTGTCTAGTTAGTGATCTGGGAGCTCTCTTGCTTCTGATTTCTTAGGAAGTTACTGCTTTGCTGCCTGAAAGCCAACAGTCTATTACCAGCCTATAATTCTTTTGGTCAAACTGACTTCCTAGAAGGTCGCTCTGGTCCTCTGAGTCTACCCCGCCATTGCTTGCTATCTCATTGCCCCTGCTGACTGTTAAAGAAAGTAAACCAGATCTCTGGAGCCCTATCACCAACCTATTACCTATAGATTGCATGATCATCCGACAGCTATACGAGAGTGAGGAAGCAGGAATAGGCTAAGAGCGAGGCTGTTCAGACATGGAGCTTGCAGATCGCCCGCCTAGCTGAATAACATAGAAGATTATCGCAATCTGAATCTCCTACCAAGCCCTTGATGTTAACCCTTGTTGTGCTGAAAGCGTGTTGTCTTTTGAATTCAGCGACTTAAATATTGGTGCGGGGGTATGGTATTCCGGGACTTGCGTGGTATCCTAACTCCAATGCAACCCACTTCAAATAAAAGAATGACACACAGTCGGCAGTGATAAACATCATTGACGCTTGGTTGTTTCTTAGAGAATTGGTACGTTGACATCGCCCCCTGTCACAGCAGAGGAGTTGCAGTATGCAATCTGCGCTCGGCTTGGGCCGAACTCAAGATGGAATACAAAATTTACATACACCGAAATACACTTCGTAAATGAATAAATGAAAACTGTAGTAAACTAGGGCTCGGAGCCGACAGGGGCCGAATGTGGGTGATATTGGGCGGGATTAAGCTGAACCTCGTATTACGGCAGACATAAAATCTAAATTTATTCAGCGAACGACGTCACCTCAACACATATTCACGAACAACCGACGTCGTACAAAATAGATGCTTGTTCGTCTGGGGCATGAGCCCTGCGCTCTACTAAGCCTCCTGACCAATTGATGAATCCTGTCGAATGGTGCAATAGGTCAAATAACGATAGCCAGGTACAAGATATAAGCGTACACAAATCCACCAGAAATATTATAGGTCACATTCTATCCTCATGCCAGAATTTTAAGGCTTTAATAGGTTGTATATGTGGTTGGGAACTTTGGTCGCATTATGGTCTGGTAAACTAGTACTTACTGGCAATCGGGGTGAATACAACGGCGACCAAAAGGGCTAAATAAT
Source organism: Xylaria sp. 218_066 (assembly GCA_019843955.1). Lineage (NCBI taxonomy): Eukaryota > Fungi > Ascomycota > Sordariomycetes > Xylariales > Xylariaceae > Xylaria > Xylaria sp. 218_066. Next base: position 271,748 of record JADKYC010000039.1, on the reverse strand, counting down.
TCAAGCAACGTTAGGACGCTTATGTAGGACTTCAATGGTATAGTCGAACAGAAGCATGAAAGATGTGCGATTGATTGGATGCCTCTAATAAGGATCACCAGGACCCCAATCCTCTCGCTGTAAGCTGTCCTATTGCGACGGTAGGTGGCCTGACAAAGCTCAAAGTGGAAAGTAACTATACCAATTGTTGCAACTCGGAAAAAAAAATCCCTGAAAAATGACCAGAACGCTCGCCTCGTGTAGAAATGATGATCAAGTTAGTCAAGGCGACGAAGACGATGTCGTCTAGCTATATAAAGTCGCCAATAGCCATCTTGAATTCTCAAAGCACCATCGCCAACTGTTCCAGTCCAGGCGATTAAACGCATATCAGAACTGTTAAACAACGGAACAAAATATCACAATATGAAGACCAGTATTGCCCTTGCCGCATGCTTCGCGCTTGCTGGCCGCGCTCTAGGCGCCGCCTCTTTCGCCGGCTCGAATCTGTACTACGCTGCAGGACTCAGTACGGATCAGCAAGACTACTTGTTCAAAAACTTGCAAGCATCTGGGATCAAAGTCCTTCGTGTCTGGCTCGATGGTGCGTGGCCCTACCAATACTCACACTTCTACATCTAACAGATCCTCAGGGCAAAGCCAGGACCAGAAGGCGACGAAGATCAACCCCTTTCCAAGCCTGGAGGGGGACTCGCCAGGCTCCTACAACGATGAAGTTCTTAACCGGCTCGACGATCTGATGCATCGTGCGGCCACGCAATACGATATCAAGCTCATGATTTCGATGCACAGCTACAACGCGTTGAAGGCGAACAACGACTTCTACGGGAAGTATTGGGGCACGGGCGACTTCTACACCAACAGCGACGCCATCAGTACCTTCCAGAAGCGCATCAACCACGTCATGTCCCACAAGAACCCCAACAATGGGAAGACGTGGGCCCAAAGCTCCGAGTATATCTTTGCTTTCGAGGCACAGAACGAGGCGGACCAACCAAACGTGAGCCCTATCATATCCTGTATTGAAACTCGAAGAAGTAATTCATAATAACATGGTTGGTACTAGACACACCCTGATACCACCGCAACATGGCAATGCACGATGGCCAAGGCTATCAAGAATAATCTAGCCGGGAACAAAAACATCCTCTCCATCACAGGGGGCGGAGGCTGGGTTGACGCATCACTACCCAAGGCCCTCTTCTCCTGCGACGCACTCGATGTTCTTGCGATCCACGCGTACGGCAACGGCGATCTGACTGTGAACAAGCTATCGCCGTACGTCCAGATGGCGAAAGACTCGGGCAAGAAATTGATCATGCAAGAATGGGGCGTGTGCTACTACGGCACAGACAAGAACCAGAACTGCGACGAAGGCAGCCCCGCGGGCAACCGCGACGCCAACATCAAGAATTGGGCGGACAACATCAGTAAGGCTGGCATCCCGTGGATGTATTGGCAGATCCTTCCCAATGAAGATCCGCACCAGGGATCCGACTTTGAGGTTGGTATCGATGGTGTGAACTGGAACACGTTGAAGTCGGTGGCTGCTGGTACCGCCAAGTATACCGCACAGTTTGACTTCGGGCAGTGGCTTCTTTAGATGTGCCTTGGTATGAATGGGGGGGGATTATGTCAATCATTCGTTACCTACACCTATGATTCATGTCACTCGTTTTTGCCGACTTTCGAGGAGAATTCTCACTGAAAAGCACACTGACCCGGGTAATGCATACTTGATTGACTCATCGGTTGTATGTGTGCTTTTGAAGGTTAACTGTATAAATAGCCACAAAATCTTCAGTACTAAGAGCCCGATACGAGAATGATTAAAATTGGGTACACGCTGTATGTATAGATATTAGGGTGCAAAGGGCACAATATCTATTGAAAGGGGTTCATTCAAATTCAGATACTGATATTGCGTAAATACCGAATTACCTGGGAGTTCTCAAGAAAAAAAAACGTACAACACCGAAGATTCGCTGCTCGTCACCAACTCAACTACTAATTCGGCGGTCATATATATTAGACAGAGGAGCCGGGTTAATTGATTTACGCAGCTTTCATTGCTAAACCCGCTCTCTGAGCAAATCTAAAAAATGTGTGTATGCAAGGAGAAGGGCAGAAAGCTTGTTCAGGAACCAGTTTCTCGGAATCAACTCTAGTAAAAACCCAAAGTGGTGTAGCTGGAAACACACCAAGGTGACAGTTAGGCTCCTCGCTGAGGGCTTAATCCCTTCGGCCCGGGTTCGATCTAGCTTATCTAACGTATGGGAGAGCGGACGGGATCCCGCGTTCTCCAGAGGCTGTATGTGACAGAACATTCTCTAGTAAAGACTTAATTAAGTACGACGGCTTTTTGACATTTCTGGAAGGGGAACAGATTTCATGCAGGGTTTCTTCACAGCATTTGGGCCCTTTCTAGACAATCTGTCTCTGCAAACCATTTGGTCTTATACAGACAGTCCCGGGAATTTGGAAGCTTAGATTTCGCCTTCACAGCAGTGGCGTGGCGGTACCATGTAGTCAGCTTGCTCAGTTAACGGAGTAGTCAATGTACGAAGACAAATATGAGACTATCAACACGGTAGAGTGGTTACAGAAACGTGTTATAGTAAGCATAGAGGATGTAATCGGTAGCTATTTAGAAGCTGCATTGTTGAAAGGAGGACGTTTGATATTCAAGAGAAAGACTTTCACAAGGCTAGTCCGAATAGTTCATGTTCTCCCAAGATGAATTCTGTAGTGTTCAGAGCTAAATTCTAGAATAAACGAGCAACATGCTATGGGAGAGAACATGTTTTGCAAAGTATCCAGCCAAACCAAGTACTGCCAGGATGAGCTCCATTGAACTAGCAACGAGTAACAAACCCAATCAACTCCTATACGAGAACCTTCTGGTATGCGATCCGGAACGCCGCCCACCGTGATCAAAAAAGTGACATTTTTGCATGATAATACATTACGAGAGTATTAACAGAGTCTCAAGAAGATTTCTACTTCTTGGACTTCTTTTTGTTCTTCTTCTCGCCATCATCATCAGCATGCTTTCGCTTCTTCTTTGATGACTCGTCGGCTTCAGCGGCGACGGCGGCGGCCTTGGCTTCTTCCTTCTTCATCTTCTTGATATCTTTCTTACTGATGACTTGCGGAGAGCCATCGGAGCCTAGCTTGACGTCGCCTCGCTCAAACTTGCGCTTGAACTTCTTGACTGAGATACCGGCTTCTTCTGCTAAGCGAGCATAGTCTGCCTCGGAAAGTTTGCCTGGGGTAGCGGGTGCGGATTGTTCCTTCTTGCTTGACCGCTTTTCCTGTTTCGCGGCTTTGCGTGCCTCCTTCTCCTTCTTTGCCTTGCTCTTCGCTGCTCGTTCGTTAGCCACAGTGAGATTTGTTAGAAGCCTCTCCTTTTCCCACGGTTTCTTAATTTCCCGAACTACTCCAACAATGGGAGATGCCCATTGTTCCCTAGGGGACGAGGAAATAGACCCGGGATCGTCTGAAACCGTGGAAATGGTCGGAAACTGGGGCGGGAAGGTGACTTTACCATTTTCTGTGCCATTCATTTCGGTGTCGGAATCCTCTTCCTCCGACTCTTCCTCTTCACTATCACCATCCGCCATTGGCGTGTCTTCAACTTCTTGTATTAAAGGTTTTGAAGGGGTCTTCTTCGATTCTGAGGCGGGCGCATCGGCATCGGCATTATAATTTCGCTTAGGTTTAACTTCAAATTTGGAGGGGGTGGCACCGACAGGCGCGATCTTGGCGCCCTTAGAAATGAGAGGTTTGCCTTCCAATCTACGTAGCTTGTCCTCAAGGTTGGCACGCAGTCTGATACCCATGTCGGCTCTCTCATCATCGTCAATCATGACATCAGCCCCATCAACACCTTCATTGCTAAGATCCGAGAGCGCATCGACACGAAGGCACAAAGCAGCCTTGGCAGAAAGCATACGAGCAATCTTGCCCTTGTTTCTGCCAGTAGCCTGGCCGACGAGTGAGGAGTGATATATCAGACCATACTTGGGCGTGTCATGCTTTGTCTTGAGAGCTCGGAAAAGAGCCTTCTCGGCACCCAGTATTTGGATGGTACTACCAGGGCTCTTCGCAAGCCTCATAAGGGAACCAGTGTGGGCGATAAGACGAGCGCCAACAAGTTCACCGAGAATCTCAGTAGTATTAGGGGCGAGAGCCTTCATGCGAGATGTTAAGTACTGTGAAAGTTGTTGTCGGTATTCGGTAAAGCTGATGACCTGTTCAGCCAGCAGCTTGATGTTTTCCAGGTCGATTTCGCCAATCTCAGTACCCATACTGACTTCGGCGGCGGCCTTGATACGGGCCTCTAAATCCTCAGGCAGAATCTCTGAGAGGTCTGTGTTCGCAGCGTTCTCACGGATGCCCATGTGCTGGATCACACGAGCATAAGCCAGATTATCATTGAGAATCCGATCCATCTCGGGGAAATGCCAGCCGTACCATTCCTTGACTCTCATAGCGTAGTTGTTTAACTCCTTGTCGAGATCGTCCAGCAGTTTAATAGCCTGCACAATCATCACGTCGACCTTGTCGGGAGAGAACTTCAACTTGTGACGGGAGATGGAATGGGACAGTGCCAGCGCCATGTTGCCGAGATAGTCGGGATCGAGCTCGGGAAATAGCTCGGGGAGATATGTCTTAACAGCTCGGAACAATTCATTGGTGGTCGAGTCGGACACGGGCGAGATTTGGAGTTCCGGGAGAACATTAATCGCAGCACCGAGCTTCGGGTCCGCCACGGCGAGGGAAGCCTTTCTCTCTTCTTTTATATCGTCAAGAAGCTGTTGTAGCAGAGGAGTAACTTTTCCCTCGGTCAAGGAGCTGTATTCGCCGAGTGCCTGAGCCGAATCCTCGAACTTGACCATCTTCTTGAGCGACAGCCTAGCCAGTGCCTCGTCAGTACCCATTAGGCAGGATGGGTTCGTGTATCTACGGCGGGACTTACATAGAATTGATGGCCTCGGCGCTGGAGAGCTGCTCGGCGATATCATCGCGGGACAGGAGCTTCTTATCCTTGGCCTTGAACAGGCCGTAGCTATTGTCACGTTAGCCATGTCTCACCACTTGTAGCTTCGGCAGAGCTCACCCCGCAGGCGTTTCGGCAAGAACGAAGAGAGGCATAACTGCAGGATATTGTCAATGTCGGTCCTTGTCCCTGCGCAGCTTCCCTGATGGTGAGAGAGGGTGGTGGTTCGCCAATTGGAAGTATTGCGACCGGAAAACTGCTGGGGAGGAAAGCTTGCTGCGGACGACCTCTTTTTTGGTTGAAAAGAAAATTTCGGACCTGATTGGGGTGAGGCTGGTGAAGCTTGATAAGAGTGGGACACACGTGGCTGGTGGTATCCCCACTCTTTTCTCCGACCTATCAACATCAGCTATTATTGCTATTAGGTACTAACCTGCAGAATTTCTAGGTTACTCGACTACAATTCTACTTCAAACTACGTATTACCGTCCAACTCTACATTATTTCACTAACTGCTGCCTCTCAACTAGTAGTTGACTCAATACATCAATACTATCGTTGTTTCGGACATCGTCAGCAAGGAAGCTGGGTACCTATGTTTCGACTTTATAACATTATGCAAAGCAATCTGCATGTTGCGTCATGGGGGGAGGCTTTGGCGGGTATCTATGTTATCACTTACTCATGAGTTTGTCATATCTTCACAGAGAACCAATTTTTAACCCGTCGATGGCTACCAGCTTTAACAGCTGCCATAAATTCGAAGCGTTGGTCACTGGGTTGCTCGTGTCACTTTTTGGCTGAGTATGGTGTGTGTAAATCTCTTGGGCCATTGATCAAAGTCCAAAGTCCAAAGTCCAAAGTCCAAAGTCCAAAGTCCAAAGTTCAGGTAAGTTCATCCTGCAAAGGTAATAAGTACTTTACCGGCGTAATGTGTTATGCAATTTGATGTGTGTAATGGTTCAAGTCTCAGGTAGATACAAGTTTGAATCCACAGTAAAAGTACGTACTAATTCTGTCTGATTGGGTGGCATGTGCTCCTTGGGACCCACCGGACAGCTTAGTGCTAACCTACATACAAGGCCGCCGCTCAGCGTATCATACCAGATCCGTTGTAGGTGTTGATGCAGCAGGCATCGAGATATTCACATCAAATATCAAGTATACCCTTCATCTCACCACTCACATAACATCTAGATCGAAAAGATGGAGGGGCTCTTTTATAATGTGAACAATGGGTAAGCATGCCAATGCTATCTGAGCCGTGGCCCTCGCATGAATAAGACACTGATGCTCACTCAACCCATAGCTACATCGAGGGCATCGTTCGGGGATATCGAAATGGCCTTCTCACCGGCGCCAACTACTCCAACCTGACGCAGTGCGAGACCATTGACGGTCAGTGGCCATCCGCTCTAGATGAAGTCGCGAAATGACTCTAACTTGAACAGACCTGAAGCTGCAGCTCGGTCCTGCTTATGGCGACTTCCTCGCTTCCCTGCCGCCGAACCCGTCCACCTCGAGTCTCGCCGCCAAGACAACCGACAAGCTGGTCTCCGAGTTTAGATACGTGCGTGCGAATGCGGTGGGATCGCTGGCGCAGTTCTTGGATTACCTCACGTACGGCTACATGATCGACAACGTAGCGCTGCTCATCACCGGCACACTACACGAGCGAGACACCCGCGAGCTGCTGGAGAGATGTCATCCTTTGGGATGGTTCGAGACCATGCCGGTCCTCTGCGTTGCAACAAACATCGAAGAACTCTACAACAGCGTCCTGATAGAGACACCGCTGGCCGCATACTTCAAGGGCAGTCTGAGTCACCAGGACCTCGACGAGCTAAATATCGAGATCGTGCGAAACACCTTGTACAAGAACTACCTCGAGGACTTCCACAATTTCGTCAACACACACCCGGATATGGCTGGCACGCCCACCGCGGAAGTTATGAGCGAGATCCTAGAGTTCGAGGCGGACAGACGAGCCATCAATATCACACTCAACTCGTTCGGCACTGAACTCAGCAAGACGGACCGTAAGAAGCTGTACCCCAGCTTTGGCCGGCTATACCCAGAAGGCACCCTAATGTTGTCTCGGGCCGACGACTTCGAAGGTGTGCGGCTGGCAGTGGACGGTGTATCCGACTACAAGAACTTCTTCGATGCTGCAGGTCTGGGTGGCGGTCCATCAGGGCCTGGTAACATGGCCGGTGGCTCCGGCGGCAACGGGAGGAGTCTGGAGGACATGTTCTACCAGAAGGAGATGGAGATTTCGAAGAATGCCTTCACGAGGCAATTCACTTACGCTATTGTATACGCCTGGGTAAAGCTAAGAGAGCAGGTGAGTAGTCCAGTAATTAACATACCCCCTACATTTATCTAGAAGCTAACTCGTTTCCAGGAAATCCGCAATATCACGTGGATTGCCGAGTGCATAGCACAGAACCAGAAAGAGAGGATCGGTAACTACATCAGCGTGTTCTGATGAAGATGGGGGACATCTATGAATCTGATTTTGCTTTTTTATTGTTTGGCACTGCTCTTTTTTCTTTACCACTGTAGTAGTACTAATGCAAGAGGATACCATATGGATGAACTGAAAGTGCGAAGGCCCTCGAAAAGATCTTCACCCAATGGCGCCCAGCATGACGATCGCAGTAGACACTGGCGTGGATGGACACGTGGTGGGTCGTCCCAAGCCCTGGCGTTGTTGTATATTACATAGTAGACAGCATTTACAGGCACATGCTTCTTGAAACCACTTATCATACACTCGGCCCCCTCTATATCTACAAGGTGATCTGGCCCTTATAAGTAGCTTCGGTCAGGCCCAGCGTCTCAACCATGTGCTGCCACCGAGCACTGCCTCTCTCCTTCCGCTCCATGTAAGCCATGAGCCTCTGGCGCTTGTGAACCATCAACCTCAAGTCCCGCTTTCCGACCTTATCTTTATATCCCCTGCCCTTCTCCAATTCATTCGCTAAGGCTCGGATCTTAGCCGTCAGAATCGCAATCTGCACCTCGCTGCTACCGGTATCGGGTCCTCCGCGCAACGGCCGCTCTTCTCTCTCCTGACCCCTCGACAGAGGCTTAGGTGGGAGCGTCAGATCGGTCTCATGGCGGCCGAAGGTCTCAATACATCTCCGAATGTTGGCATGGCGCCGATCTTTGGAAGAGCCCTTCTCTAAGTCCACGATACGCTGCAGCGCCTCGACAGCCGTCGCATGCGAGATTTCGTGTTGCTGATTCATCTTCTCCAGCTCACCGGGGTTTTGATTGGTGAACTCCGATCCCATCGGTTTCGTCAGGGCGTAGGCGTTGTCTATGGCCGCGTCGAACTCGCTCTTGGATACCAGGTTATTGAGGATATGCGGCGATGTGGGGAGATTATGTGGCTCTTCTATTGGATTCCCATCGTCGTCGACACGCGGCTTCGAGAGCGGCGCTTGGCCCGCAGAGTCGAAGGACTCGACGAAAGGAGTTGTGATCCCCCGGACGGGGTCGCCTAATGCTTCCTGCCGAGCGGCTTCAATCTCTGCCCGACGCTCCAGATGCGCATTCTTGCGCTGCTGCATCTGAGCCCATCGGTAAGGATCTTGTTTTGCAAGACGTCGCTTCTCCTTTTGCGACAATGATGCGGTTTGGGTTATTGGGAGAAACGCTGGTGTGGATGGCTTAACGGCAGGGCGGAGACATACTATGATATTCCAATTAGTTGAATTGGGGACGAAGGACACATTGCGACTCACATGAGAGGGGATTTAGGCGTTGCACGCCTGGTATTCGGGGTGGCATTATGTGTATGATTTGACGATAACCACTTCACCTAATCAACGTCGTGCAGCGGGCTTGCAGTATCTCAACTTTTTCAGCAGTGAAGCAAGCCGCCGTACGGTGGAGCCAACCCTGCAGTCCGCTGTGGATCAGGCCGATGGCCGAATCCCCAGGCTAGCAGCAAACCGGCGGGTCTTTTTCGGGTAAATCAGTGCTCCGGTTTCCGACGCAGAAAAGGGTCTCATGTAGGATGAATACCCGCGCGCCTAACCAGGTATCTACCTATGCTTCTCACCCCACCATTTGGTGGGCTACCTTATCTAATCAGCAGGCCCGGGCATGAATTCGCTTACCCTAGGCCGAATTAGCCCACCAGAATTCGAAGCCCCAAAATTCCTGGCGAATTTAGTAGGCATCGCGAACTTTTCTCTCTTCGCACATCACGAAGTTCGCGCTCAACGCAAAGCAATCGCCTCACTTTCCTCCCCCCTCCCCGCGCAAACACAACTCAAGATGGCGCCCGCGAACCTTCCCGCCTGCATGCAGGCCACCTCTCAGGACATTGAGACGCTCCTGGCGGCTCAGGCCCATCTCGGTTCCAAGAACCTGCAGGTTCACATGGAGCCTTACCTCTGGAAGACCCGTGCTGATGGAGTCAACGTGATCAACATTGGCAAGACCTGGTAATTATAGACATTTCTGCGATCCTCTGCGCAAGCTGCGAGCCTCGCTGACCACGGCTTCGCGGTCCATAGGGAGAAGATCGTTCTCGCGGCCCGCATCATCGCCGCTGTCGACAACCCCGCCGACATCTGTGTCATCTCCGCCCGTCCCTACGGTCAGCGTGCTGTCCTCAAGTTCGCCGCCCACACCGGTGCCGTTGCCATTGCCGGTCGTTTCACCCCCGGTTCATTCACCAACTACATCACCCGCTCGTTCAAGGAGCCCCGTCTGATCATCGTCACCGACCCCCGCACCGACGCCCAGGCCATCAAGGAGGCCTCGTACGTCAACATCCCCGTTATCGCCCTCTGCGACACCGACTCGCCCACCGAGTTCGTTGACGTCGCCATCCCTACCAACAACAAGGGTCGCCACGCTATTGGCGCTGTCTGGTGGATGCTTGCCCGTGAAGTCCTCCGCATTCGTGGCACTATCCCTAGCCGCGAGAACGTCTGGGACGTCATGGTCGATCTTTACTTCTGTACGTGAAGGTCCCGATTGATGATGCTTTGTAGTGCTCGAGCTAATTATGACTGCAGACCGTGACCCTGAGGCTGAGGCTGAGGAGAAGGTCGAGGAGGAGAAGGTCCCCGGTGCTGAGGAGGTTGGCCCCGCCGCCATTGAGGCCGGCACCTTCGCCGGTACAGGCGACTGGGAGGCTGCTCCCGCTGGCTTCTCTGGTGCTCAGGGTGGCTGGGACGGTGCTACCGATGAGTGGGCTGGTGCTGTCGCTGCTGGTGCTAGCGGCACTGCTGCCCCTACCGGTGAGTGGGGTGCTACGGAGACTAAGGATAGTCAGTGGTAGGAGCCTGATTCTGTTAATCCCGAGACGCCTGTCGATGCTGCTGTGCTAGCCGCCAAAAAGGAGCAGTCACAGCAGGAAGACGATTGGGGAAGCGCTCAGTCGCGACCGACGATTCAATGGAATCAAGCCGCAAAACTTCCTTCGAATGCGGAATGGTAATTGCTTGCTCGCTTGCGGACGTCAAAACACGAACCGAAATACAGTATAGCCTGGGGTACGGGTCAACTTGAACGTACTAATGAGGGAAAGATACCAAAATTAGTTGATGAGTCGATATGGATTTGTTGCTTCCGTAGGTGACTGTCTTGTTGGCTTCTGTCAGCTGAGGACGGGGAATGCCCTGTACGATCAAAGGGGTGGACTTGATCGTGATCCCGCCCATGCTCCTAGGTAGCAGATAAAATGAATCATTGCCCTTGTGATTGCGGATGCCATGGCATGGAGTGTAGCGTAAACTGACGCTGAATCAAATCTAATGGTGTAAATTACAGTCTGCTAGCAAGTAAACTCTGCGGCTGAACCCCTCCCACGTAAACTAACTATATTATTTCATACATTGTATGTTGGTCAGATAACTAAGGCACTTTTCCTAAGATAACTTGTCAAGTCCTATAACACCTAGCAAGTAACCAAATGCGCTTCAAAATAAGTATATACATTATAATCAGACTTCACCTAATCTACCCCGTCACCACAGCTCCAAGCACCGGACAACCCCCTAGTTCTTCACACAAGGGACCTCGAAGACGGAATCATGATCCCATCTCGATCCCTCAGGTAAGTCCTCGAGCGTGGCACACTCGACGACAAACTCGATGGGCGCACAGTCATCAGGGACCGTCTCATTGCCATAGACGTATCTAGGCGTCAAGATCTGCGTCTTATCCGCATAGAAGACGAAATCGCGATAACACGCCGCATACTGTCCGCCGTCGTCTCCGGGCAGCGGGAAGAGGATCGGCTCGCCGGCCCGGAGGAACAGTTCGGTCCCACCGATGGCGGTGCTGATGGGGTGCTCGGTCGGGTAGAAGTGGTCGTAGTCTGTAGGTCCCGCGATGACGATGCTCAGGGGATACACGTTGGGGATGTCGTGGGTTACTGTCGTGTGGTAGGCTGTCCCGTTCAGGTAGAATGCTGGGCTGGGGGCGCTTGGCACGAGCACGGAGATGGCGGAGCCGGCGCCTGTGCGCTCGTCTGAGAGGTATAGGTTTTGCACGGAGGGACTTAGGTCCCGCGTGGGATCGGTCACGTTCACGCGCAGGTTGAATCCCTTCGACGACCCTGTGGTGCGCGGCGTTGGGGTGCCGGCGACGAGGCCTGTAAGGGCTGATGCGAGGAGGGCTTTGGAGTGCATCTTGGCTGTCGGGCGAGAATTATGAATTATGTCTAGGTAGTGATGGACTTGCTTGATAGGACCCGTGAGAAATCGGTATTAATCATCGAACAAGGCCGAGTTATATATACTCGAATCTTTCTTGATGCCGTCCACTCACCCCGTACGCCGGATATACTCCGCCACGCCGCTAGTAAGCACACCCTTTATTCCGACTAGATGATTCCCTAAACCCGATTCATCTTACTGGCGCGCTCTCACACGACATAACGAGTCGAATCACACGGTGTCACCAGTTCGGGCCCAACACATCTCTCGTGTTGTACTCCGTACGTAGGGCCGTAGACCGCTTCCGCCAAGCCGGGCTGAGGCTCCGGCGGGCGCCGATCGAACAATACGAAGCTTCCTCCCGCCGGGATGGTGGGAGCAATGTCACCGTATTGCCCAAGGTCCCTGTCAAGTGTGTCGGTGGCGCAGTCCGGTTCGCTCTTGAGCTAGCATTTGCTGGGTCTGCCATAGCCCTAATTCGGTGGAGGTTGCGGCTCACAACGACCTAAGTATGTCCATCAACATTAAGGGCTTCGTACACTAGTCTAAGGTTAGGTAAGTAGTCAGTGATGGAATGGCTTCGCCCCGCCACAGCTACCGGCGATCTTCAGGGTCGAGGATATAAATAAATAAATAATTACACGATCATATATCCTCGTATTCATCACTAATCTCGACTCTTATAGCTAGCTTATTGCGGCAAGTTTGTGCCATAAACGCGGTGTTGGCTCGGGATCACAAATAGCACTGCTGCTGGGTTCATGTGTATGTAATATCTGCGTCGTAAATGTGACTGAATACGGGCGAGTCTGTTCCTGATTGGACATATGATCTCAATACTACCTCGTCCTCCAATATACCACCCAATAGTGCCGCCGATGAATAATCGCCTACCTATAATGCGCTCCCAGATTATGACAAGTCAAGCTACAAAATACATAACCTTGGACCCCTTTCCCCTCTCTTCCACCCTCTCCCGTTATGAATACTTCTCTATCGACCCCTTATTTTCTCCTCTTTCGTTCGTTTTTCTTTATCCTTGCAGAGTGTTATCCATACTGTCTAATCCTCCCTCAGCTTGTATCGTAGGTACATATTTTTCTTGGGCTTCTTCGCCGAGTGTAGGTTGCGGTTCATCAAAAGCGACGTGTTCGGGACGAGGTGGTTGCCGTCCTTGTCGGAGAATTCAAAGTCGAACATGGCGACCCAGTAGGCCGTGATGAGGGCCATTTCCAGCTTTGCGAATTTCATGCCCACTGCGAGAACCATCAGCATATGCTATCAATTGTTGTAAAATACTACTTCACCGTAGTCTACCGGCTCGACTACACGCGAAGTCGAAAAAGGCAAAAGGAGGGTGTGTATGTAAGCATAAAGGTAAAAAAAGAGTTCTACTCACGGCAGGGATGACGTCCGGAGCCCCAGCCCATATACGCATGCGGGGCCTTCTTGTCCTCGGCGTTCTCCTCGAAGTAGCGGGAGGGGTTCCACTTCATCTTGTCCGTGTACCAGTCGCCGAACAGGCTGTCCTCGATGAGGAAGATGGCGAAAGCGCCGTCGGGGATGACCTCACCCGAGTTGCCGATGGGGATGTCGTGGCCCGACGTGTTCTTCCTGAACGTCGCGCCGGGCAGGCAGAAGCGGATCGTCTCGCGTAGCGCTAGGTCGATGAGCGGGAACTCGCCCTCCCATTCCTCGATCGTGAGCGTGCTGAGCACGTCAGCACGCGACTGCGACGGGCTCGTGCGGTGCTTCGCTACTGCGCTGTCCACTTCCTCGCGTATCCGGGCCATCCATTCTTGGTTTTGCGTCAGGAAGATTTGCAGGTAACCGGCGTTGATGCCGCTGTTCAGCTGGCCGGCAAACAGGGCGCCGATTTCGAACTGCAAGGTTTGTTAGTTTCACCCGTGCAAACGCTTCATTTCTTGAATCGTGAAATCCATAGGTATCATCTATGGCGAACACGGCGGTGGTCCGAAGAGAACAGAGGAGAGACATACTGTTACAATGTTTTGAAGAGTAAGACCGCGGTCGATGAGAAACTGCAAGGCATCGTTACCCTTTTCACCCGTCTTGTTACGCCTCTCGATGATGTCGCGGAAAACGAAGGCGAGCTTGGCGCCGTAGTACAGTCGCATGAAGTGGTTTATCGTGGGCAACCACGGGAAGATGACCTTGGCGAACGAGTCGGACTTCTCGAACCAATCGAAGATGGAGAGCGTGTGCTTCAGCAGCTTCGGGTTCTCGGCGATGTCATTGGCGCCGATAGTCCGCATCGTGAGCTGGTAGACGATCTCATAAAAGCTCTCAAACGGATCGGTTACCCGCCAGTCAGAGTCCGCCTTGGACGGCGGAGCGGCAGCCAGCGCATCACATGCGGCGCGGGTGTCGCCGGTCAATCCGTCCAGGTTCTTGAGGAAGTTCTCCTTCTTCATCAAGGGGATGATGGCCTTCTGGAAAACCTGAGAAAAGCCGTCCTCCTCACCACTGGGTGACTGCGGCTGCCCAGTCAGGAGCTCCGCAAAGCTAGAGGTTAAAATTTTGTTAGCACACAGCATATAGACGGCGCAGCCGGTTCAGCTACCGCTTGCTTGGAAGACGAAGCCCGGGCCTATGATAGACGGGATAAACGTACGCTTGGGGAAAGTTGAGGTCTTTGTTTTCGAAAAACAACCTCCTGCCCTCGTCACCCGATACTCCTATCAACTGCTTCTTACCGACGTAGAAGCTGAAGTTTCCCGTCTTCGACTCCCGCAGCGCCTCTCTCATAAAATCGGCACGGCGGCCGTAGTAGAATTCTAGCGCTCCCAGAACGGGCCAGTCTCCCTTCTTGTACCACTTCGGCGCGTTCCTGGGCAACGCCGGCCGCCAGAAAACCTGGAAGACCAGGGTTGCCGCTGCTGTGAGCAGCAGGACCCAAACGGAGGCTGACCATTGCTGCGGTTGCAGCGCCGTTGACAGAGTGACGCCCATCTTGACTGATTCAGATATAGGTATATATATATTTGCGATGTGTTGCGTCAACTGTCAACTACTCGCAAGTCGAGTGCCACGGGATCGCAGGAGTTTTGTGGTTAGCGGACCATCGGCGACACGATTACGAAATGTCTCACGAAAGCGCCATCGGTGGAATCTCTCAGAAAAAAGCAGCACATACGCAGATTTTTAAATAGGCAAGTTTCTAGCCGAGCTGGTAAGCGAGGTGGAAGTTGTTATGTGTCCCGACATGCCACTTAAAGCAGGTAGCTCAGCCAGTATATCCAGAGATAACTGGACCCGAACGGGCTTACACTCGATTGCATGACTCCGTTGCCCACCGACGGGAAGTTAATCCCAGCTGGTGGATTGTTCCCAGGCTCGGGAATCCAAGATCCGGCTGCGCTACGCTTACTTGAAAGAGGTAGGTAACGAGCTTTGGGGGGGACGGGATCCACACTTCAGGTATCTAGAGCAGAGAACTGACTGCTGTAAGTACAGTAGGTAGTTACAGTAACTTACAGCAGGTGAGGTATTCTCGACCACTGTCACGAGCCGGATCTGTGTCTTCGGCGTGGCGTTTGGTTTCGGATACATACAGTTACTGCAACCACATCTATTACCCCGCAACCTATATCCATATAAGATATCACTCTATGATCTACTCGTATGTTTTTAGACCCTGCCGCCTCGCAAGCATCCGAATTACGTAGATACGAGTAATCGGATATAATCTCATATCATGTCAGAGCGGGTGGATCGTGGTGATTATCGTCGGTTAGCATCGTGCTCGTGCTCGGTACCTTACTTCTAAGTAACACAGAGGGGCTTGTCCATGTGGATGGATGGATGTACTAGCAGAGTCAATAACGCATTTCAGTCGAATTTACAGACTGCATGACTGCGTTTGCCTCGTTTAGCTACGAAACCGCCGGCCATCCGAAAGAAAGCAGCCTATCGAGGTATGGTATAATCGTCATCACTTCGCTTAGAGGCCAATATAAATCTAAGTACCTACGCAGGACGAATTCGAGTGCGTGCCGAATACGGTCGTACTTCCTTACGTACACGTGTAGGGGCCTCGGTAATGCGAGCTGACATCCTTGACCCCTTCTCTCTTTGTTAACTTACTTATAATTACGGAGTATAAGCAGAGTAGTCGTTGGATGCGGACATATCTAAGCGAGATCGACACCTTGCTTGCATAAGGACACGGTCCGGCCCACACCACCCTCCAGTACCGCGCTTCGCTTACAACATTGCGCACTTAGACTAGCCAAGGTCAATATCGAAGGGCATTGTAGCGATATGTTGCTATGGCATAATTGAGTAGTGGGTAGTAAATGAAAGGAAAAGGGTAAATATTTCCAGTTGAGGCCACCAGATTATTACTTGCGTTCTTCAGTTGGGTAATAACGCTCGTGTTCGGATTACCTACTTGTCAATGTGGCTTGTGCTTAGATACAATACCTTTAAAAGATTGTTTGCCGATTCCAAATATCCCTGCGCGCAGCCTAAGCGATTGGTGCGCAACTAGCGATCCACTGCACGTTCTGCTCAAGTCCAGACGCCAGGCTCCCTACGCTATGATCTGCAACGGCACATGGGCGCAGTAGAACGAGGGTAGTAGTCGGATAGGGGGTTGCATTAAGTATGTGCTTTTAATGATAGGTAGGCTCGGTAGGTATAGGCTTCGACGTTGCATCTAAATACATAACTAGCCCACAGCACCGCGACGAAGTTCAAATAGACTTCTACGCTATCGACTTACAAATCCTCCAACCCTGGATATCAGGGGATGCCTGAGTAGTTACCCGGCCAGTTATGCTCCTAACTCCCCTTCCAATGCGTCGCTCGCAATATGAAGTCAACACAAGAAATTCAGCCCTGGAACACTGGACGTAATGAGTAAATGGAATTCTCTTAGCTCCGTGCTTGCTATGCCACTACTTGACCGGCAGTCGCCGAATACTCCAGTAGGTGGGGTAATAGACAAAGGAAATAGAGACAAGCAGAATAGATGTGAAGTAATAGGGCTCCTCTTCGAGGGCTTGAAATGCTGAGTGTTTAGCGCAAAAACAGTTTCCTCTGGCATGTTGCTCGTGGTATCATGGGGTATCAAAATCATCATGCAATAAGCCTGCCCGTTGTACAGGCGGCTGGTTATCTTCTGCCTGTGCGAGACGCCGTCTAGAATGAAATGGCGATGGTGAAACATAGTATGTGAACGTGGGAGACTCAATCATGAGTACATGTTATACAATTCGAACTTGGTGGTAGTTCCAATATGGTTTACCATGGTATAGTGCTAGAATTCCAATAGTTGCGGGAGGAATCTTTTACTCCAGCTTCTCAGACTTCTTTCGAATGTCTTCGTCGCTCAGCGCGCCCATCCACAGGCAGCGCTCAGTGATCCCTTCTATCGGCTGGAATTGGTAGTATGTGCTTGCTTCCAGCAATCGAAGTAAGGTCTTGACGATGGAAGCGGTGATTCTGCACCGCTCAAAATTAACCAGTGGGGGGGTGGTCGGCGAGCTTGCGATCTCGGAGGGCCGTTGAGAGTTGAAGAGCAGGTCATGAGTGTAGATACCTATAAAAGGGATACAACCAGTTTCGGCTACAGTACCACCACCTTCCATCTCTGCTCTAAGGTTGTAAAAGTTCCTCGTTGGTGAAACAAGTGTCTGAAGATCGTTCATGGTTTTCATGTCCGTTGGGGGGACCATGGCCCACGTCTTCGAAAGCCGTCCGACCTCGTTCGATGTTAAAGCAATTGTGATTTGACTCATAGTTGCAAAATTACGGTATGCCCTACAATGAGCAGCGATATGGAGGAGCTTAATGATGCAACGAGCTCGTTCTTCCAGTTCTTGTGTCAACACAATTTCGGAAATAGCCCACTTGACCATAATGTTGAATCGCGCAATGACAACCTCTATACCACGGGCATCGGTATTTCGGAGGAAATCGACCCAGGATCGTGAGTCATTATGAGAGTCCTTCCACTTCATCTCGATGAGCTCCTTCCAGTCTACTTCATTTAGCGCATCTTTTTCAATTAAGGTAAATTGCTGAGCAAGGATTTCCGAGTCAAATGCTAGAATAAAGGGAAGATGCACGGGCGGCTGTTCGGCTACTTCTTCAAGCAGTTTGGTTGCGTTGCTAGGAGCTCGGTGCGAGCTGAGAGAACCTGACGGGGAAACTAGGGCCTGATGGTACATAGCGGTTGTTGGTGTTGTGTCAGGAGTTGGTGGCAGCGGTTTCTGGGACCAAAGCTGATGCGCGTGGAGGTCCGGGGTGCGTATCGTCGGCTCTGGTGACATCTGCAGAGCTTGCACCAAGGTTAACTTGATAGAAGCTCCTTCCCCGTCTGGAATGGAGTTTATTTCGGATTTTTCAGATGCGCGTGGCTGGGTGTGTTGCCCTCCATTTTGATTTGATGAGAGAGGCCGTGGTATATAGCTACTTTCGTCTACTATCTCGGTGGATAGCTCGGACGAAAGCTCGGAGTCGTTATCACTCTCCATGTTCAAAAATGAGCGATCCTCACTGGGGTTGACCGTCAAAGCGAGCCCCACGGCTCCCTCGAAGCTTTCAGTCCGGTTGATGAATTCAAATGAGACATTTGGGGAGGTTATTGAGACAATAGTTTCTCCTTCGTCTACAGGAGTATCAGGACCCTCGAGAATGGAATGGTTCGTCCATTCAAAAGTATGCGTCCTGCTGCGGCCTTCATCCGTTAGTCCTCTATCGAGAAGTGGTATGGAGTTGTAAGTTTCCAGTGATTCCTCTGATAGGAAGGAGCTAATCTCGGAGTGACGCGGGATGTGGTTTTGCACGAAATTATCCGTAGTGGATTCTTCGCCAATTGGCGAGACATCCAACGCATCTTCATCCCCAATATGTAGATGACGGTGTTTCTTTTTCTCCTCATTGGCTTGGCCAACCCCTACTGATGGCGAGGAAGCAGCACTTAAAATCTGAAGATCTTTACTCGGTATCTTAAGTGGCTCAATAGAAAGCTTGGCAGTCTTTCTTTCGTACCTTCCTTCCAACTTAAGCAACGCCGATTCAACGCCTCCGTCATCATCCACGTCATCGGGGATTTGTGCCAGCTTCTGAGCTTCAGCCTCGAAGGATGGACGCATGATTGGCTTTGATGAATGTGTGCTAAAGAGGGATAGCGGCCGTTTTGGTGCCTGCTCAGCCATAGCTCCTAAGGAGAACACCTCACCCCGGTGCGGAGAGTGGGCGCTACTAGCGACATCGACAAACCCGTCTGAATCCCGAATAGGACTTCGAACGTAAGAACTCCGCATTGAGTCAGAATACATTGTTAGCGAGCCGATGGAGCGTGATTTACGCAACGGCAAAAGGTCGTGTTGAGTAGTACTTGCCGCGTCCCTCAGGTCCCTTCCTGGTTTTCTTCGTAGCATCCTCAAGGGTGGCGGCATTATTTCCGACCTTATCGAACTTTCCGAGTAAGTCGTTGCATCAAAGCTTTTGACCGTCGACCGTGCTTCTAGGCCGCTATGGAATGAGGCACGTCGCCGAGAAAGGGAGCCTCGAGAAAGGGAGCCTCGAGAAAGGGAACCTCGAGAAAGGGAACCTCGAGAAAGGGAGCCTCGAGATCGGTAGCTGCGAATAGATTGCTGTCTCTTGTGACGGTTGAAATAGGCCGGTGGCGGCTTGCTAGGTGACTGGCCAACGAAGCTGACAGGTAGCTTAGTCTCTTCATGTGTATCACGAGTGGAAAAGGCCTTGTCCCCCACGGCCTCGGCTCTGGCTTTGGACAGATTAAGAGGCGGTAAAGGATCAGCAGCTAAGGACGGTTGGTAGACGTGTTGACTGAGAATATAAGAGGATCTTCTAGGAGTATTTCCACGAGCCGTATCACTAGGAGGTGTCATAGGTGGTGTTAAGTCCCTACCATGTATTCGGATGATGCTATCGGCGAATGTTTCAACAGAAGGGTTAAACGGAGCTAAAGCCCCTGTCATGACGAGGTGTTCAGGAGGCGCAGTTCCATCGACAATAACGATCGACTTGCTACCTGTCGTAATAGCAGCGTCACTTAGTGGCCGAAGCTCGAACGAAGAGTCTAGGTGAGCAGCACTGTACTCAACATTCTCAGCGTGACTTCCTGCAGCCGTACTTGCGGACTTCGTCTCAGCGGTATCTTCACGGACTGCTTGTTTGAAATCTTCCGCGATTCGGGCTCCCAATGTATCAATTCGGAAAGGTTGCTTGATCCCATTAGGCGGCGACCGTCGGGCTTGTGGTACGATAGCAGTACCTGGAAGTCTATTCATTGTCGCGCCCCGAGGGCCAATGGGTGCGATATCAATAAAGCTACCTTGAGTGTGTGAAATACCGACGCCCCTGGTACTTAGGGCTCTCCGCACACTTCCAAGCAGCTTCCGCATACCCTGACCCGACATTGCTGAGGCAACAGCCTTCCTCTTTGTTACGACGGTGGGCTGTGGCTGAAAAACGGTAGTCTGCCGACTGGCCCCTTTGCCAGGCGCGCCATCCAGGTCAACAAACGGTTGACTAGGCGGTAGGATATTCCCACGCACGAGGTTACCGGAATATGGAAGTGTGAGTAGAAATTCTGCATTTTTGTATAAAACCTTCTCTGTTATAGTGCCGTGTTCTCTCAAAGAGTCAGTGAGACTATTATTACGCCGATGCGAAGTTTGTGGCCGCATACGTTTGGCCATCAAAGCCGGCGTGGAAGCGATAGGATCCGTGCTAGTATAGATCGAGCTAGGGTCTACGGGATGTGCTCCTAGAGGCATGCTGGCGTTTGGGTCGCCCAGACGTAATGCCTTGGTAGGAAAGGAACAGGACACGACATCAAGGCTTGCTATGCTCATTGGTGACGTTGGCTGTCGGTTTAGGCGGCTATTTCCCGCCTCAGGTGTGGTAGGCCGCCCCCCCATTCGCATCGTAGAATCGCCTTGGTCAGCTTTAGATGCATCCGCCGGGTGCCTTTCTTGATGGGGGGCCGCACGTTGCATAAAAGCACCATCAATCTGCGGTGCCTCGGATGAGTCTGTTTCCCAGTAGCTAGGTGTTAGACTTGGATCACGGTGGCCGGCTATCCCACCTGGCGTAATGGCAACCTCAGGTCCAAGTTCTGCGTCAAATTCAGGCCCATCCCAGTATTGCAAGCACACCCGCCTCCAACACTTCTTCAGCTCGCCTACAATCTTAGAAGGCACCTTTCGCTTCGGTCGTAAAGCGATCAGGTCATTAGTAAAGCCATTAATAAGATCGCAAAAAGTAACACGTAGGTGATGGTCCACAACAAAATCGTCTACGAAGTAATTCAAGATCCAATGGCGTATCGCCACGAAAGTTCTGACTTTCACTATCATCCCAGACTCGTCGTCCTGGGATAAAGCCCACCGAAGACGGGCGACTAGTAGGCGAAGAAGGTCCGTAGGGTCGATGAACGAGCGAAAGGTGAGGAAGAAATCGGAGATCAGATCGTAATCAAGAAAGCTAGGTGACGTGATCTCGGCTACAAGCCGCGGTGGAGTAGCAGCTGTGACAGCCCCAGTAGTTTGTGAATAGTGCACAATCGACCGATCATCACACGACGGCTTGAAAGTTAGAGCATCAAACATTGAAGGCTCAATGACCAAATTTGGTGGCATAAAAGCCGGCCCAGTCGGCCTCGGCATCGGGGAAGGTGGACTATCCCCGGCTGGGACAAGCCACGTGGGTGCAGTGTAGTGCGACTGAGACGAACGAAGACTTGCCATTCGTGAGCTGAACGTTTCTGGCTGGAATAGATTATTCGCTTTCTCCCGGGGTGAAGGCTTAAGAAACGAAGTATGGCTTGATCTCATGTCCTCAGTGGGGGCGTATGAGGACCCTCGTATAAGCGGTGTCCCTCTCAACGTAAATCTTGGGGTGCCTAATTTCCACGATGGGATTGAAACTTGTAAAAATGGCCCGTTTCCAGCGTGTAAGTCTTCGGCCGTTTTCGACTTAGCATCGTTCTGTGGCTTCGATATCACAACCTTAAACACACCTGCGTCAGCTGCTTCGGGTCCGGGAGTCACATCCTGGGCAGTCGAATCAGATACAGCTCGGCGATGACGAGTTGCAGCTGGTCTAAAGTCAAAATAGGCACCTTTGGGTATCCCATTCGGAGAAGGAGGATCTGTCATAGGCGTTGGGGTCCATTGACTACTGTTCAATTCGCCGGCTTCCATATGTTGTGTTTCCCTAGAACCAAGGGCGTCCAAGGCTGCTGTTCTGGGCGGCGTGGCCGGGAACGCAACTGGCGGTTGAGGATATCTCTGATTATCAGGACGAATAGTAGGCCTACATCACGAAAATCAGCACCTAATTCGTGGCTTCTGCCAGCCCCAGTTCCCTCTTCTATAAAACCAGACCAACCACCCTAGCGGGTTGATCTATCATGACGCACCTCAGAAATATCTGGCCGTTGCTGCCCACATTGGCAACAGTAAAATGTCTTCCCTCCCGGCCAACTGCACTTCCTTCGGCAGAAGGGCTCCATTTCTCGCTGTCTGGGCTCTTATTTGCCTTGCTCCCGTTTTGGTCTCCCGATCTACGCTCGC
The DNA here is from genome assembly GCA_019843955.1 of Xylaria sp. 218_066. Lineage (NCBI taxonomy): Eukaryota > Fungi > Ascomycota > Sordariomycetes > Xylariales > Xylariaceae > Xylaria > Xylaria sp. 218_066. Next base: position 249,483 of record JADKYC010000039.1, on the reverse strand, counting down.
TCGCTGGGAGTAGAGGCCTCGAACTTGTAATAGGAGATGTGCGTGTTCCGGGCAGATCTTTGTCCCCGCCATATGGAGGCGATCGCCTTATTCTGGAATTGTCGCCTGGCACCTTTGGCGATTTTGGGTCTCTCGTAGCCGCATTTCTCTTGGGGTTTTCGCGGAGGCTTAAGTTCGATCGTATGGGTAAGGGCGGGTGTAATCCGGGTGGATTGACCTCCATGTCTCTACAGCGCGGCAGAACGAAGCCTGCTGAATATGCGAGTGGGTGGATGATACATTGAAGGCACTGAGATAACTCAATGGCCAAGCAGAAGCCTATGACGTTTGAAGAACCGAGGTTACTCTGCAAGGTAAGTTGCGAAAACCTCGAAGGCGATTGCGGTCATCAACAACTAGGCGCGAAGAAGCTGCGGAACCATGTGCGCTAAGAAACAGTAGGTATTCTCTCTTGCCCGTAGTTAGGTATATAGCAACCGGACCGGAGAGAATAGAGGCAAATCCAGGTTGATCGTCCGACTGGAGATTATCGCATCGTGTGTGTACAGGGGAGAATGGCGGCGTAGTTGGCGGTGGGAGGCAAAAGGTTTGCTAGGGTTGGGAATCTGGGAGGGCGGAATTGGGGGCAGCTCAATCGCAAGCGATGGATGGACGTATGTAAGTATGTAAGTATGTAACCATGTATGTAAGTACCTACACTGCGCTAACCACAAGGTACATATGCCCGTGGTGATGGTATCACGTTCTTGGCCGCGACGCATGTTGCTCTGACCTCTTTGGGGAGGCAGGGCACACTTTGGGGGGAACCACTTGCCCAACTAAAGCGAAAAGTCAATGGCTGGGTGAGTGCAGGGCTCCAAAAGGCCCAGAATGCAGGGCGTTGATTGGGCCAAGACGGTATGCTGCATTTGGGAACAAGAACTGAGAAGGCGCCCGGTGTCCACTCGCGCGCAGATGGACAGGGTTCAAAGGATACCCGGACACGACCCGGAGAACAAGGGGGCTCATTACCCGACAGCCAGTTCCTTTCACCACACGCCTATATGTATATCAAAACCAAAGGGGTGCATTAGTAACAATGATGACGGAGACAAAACACCTTCATCTAAATACACCTAATCAGATCAGTGTTATTGATTATTCAGGGAGCTACAATACCAAAGCATACGTAGGGGGTTGTACTGGTACTGCTCTGTTAGCCAAAGACGCTAAATTAGGATGATGCACTTATATGAATTGGTGCGATACACTAGGTATTCTCTATACCTCTATTGTGTTACGCTTTCTACCGTATGTCCATAGGTGATCTCCGAAAGGAGGTAGAATCTTTTCTAACTATAGTAAGACACAGGACGTGTTGAATCTGAGTAACATACCTTGCAATTGTAAGCTTTAGACTTAAGTTGGCGTTTGGGTTGACTTGACAAGTGCAGCAGTGCGTAATAATCTTACATGATACTGCCACGGTCCAATGCAACACTCCGTATACAACACTCCGTTGGACGCTACTATTCCGGTTCTATGGTTGAATTCGGTGCCGATAGCCACATACTGACAGTTTGGATTCTGGATCCTTAGAATTCAGTGACTGTAGAAGAATCGGATTTTGCAGAGAACGTTTTGTAAGGTGATCGCTATTTACCTACAGAGGTGCCACACTGAAGTCGTGTTGAGCTAAAGCCAATGAGTTATCTTGTGTTTTAGACTATAATAAAGCAAGCAAAATTAAGGTGAGACAGTTTATAGTACTATGATGAGAATGATGTCAACAGGTTGAATTCCAGAATCCGGTGCCTGACTAACGTCATTCATTCCAGGAGATCCCGGTGCAAATCGTGCATCAGAATAATACCATGTGCCTAGTCCTATCACTTCCCTTCGCAATTAGGCATATGTGACCGCACCATATTATTGGCATATACATTCTGCATTACTGAAATTTTGTAATTGCCATACCACCTAATGTTACACCTGGCGATAATCCAGGCATGGCCCAGAGACCTGGTGTCCACGGGAAGCTTTCCTGCGAGGTAAAATGACATACAATCTGATTCGACATCAGTATGGAACATGTCGGTTTTATTTTAAATCCGTCGGCAATATTTATTGGTACAGTACTCTCTCATTACCAAGCTTGAGATACTCTGCAAACTAACCGCGTGGGCTATTCCCCAAAAGGGGAGATCTATGTCAACAATCGAGGCAATCTCTCTAGTGCCATTACACGTGACCTTGGCAGACTAATTAAAGTAGTTCTGTCTCGGTTGGCGTTCCGCGAAGGCCACATGCGCACTGGCTCGCCCCGAGGAAAACGCCGATGCCGCGTCGTTGGGTTGAATGCACTGCAGCAAACCCCCTCTAACCTTACCCCCCCTACTTAGTAGATCGGCCCTAGACCGGGTCTAGATATTGCGTCTGACGTCGATCAAATTTACTGGCGCATCATACTTGTAGCAGCTTCATTGCTCGTTGTATACGTAACATAGTAGTAAGTCAATAGAGTTGAGATCTCTTATGTATGATGTTGCATGATGGATTTCGTCATCAGGGCTTCCTCCGGGATCAGACCCCGCACTCATGACAGTTCGACCTCTCAATGCATGGTCAAGGTGAGCAAGCATCCGTCTCTCCAGCTCGGTCTCCAGTAACTGACTACAGTACTTGTACGGAGTAAATACTGCTTATATAGTGTAGGTGTGCGAGTCCACCGTCCACAAATAGCAAGCAAATATGCGCAATGGCAGGACAAATCCTCCGTTGCGACCATGATCTCACTCGCCGCATTCTTCACGCAAATCATCATCCTCACGCGGTATGGTTGTAAGCCATCAGCGCGGAGAATGTCGAGAGAGTGTGACCAACCATCAGCGTTAGCTTCGCCGCTCACGCTATATTCGGACCGTTGCATCGCATGCCACAATCGCATCCAGGCATACGATGCGACACCAATCATGTTATGTCGCCTGTCGCTGTCGATGTCTATGTCTGGGTTAGTCGGTATGCGACATGCCTGTCTGCAAGCCATCGTACAAGTAGGCAAGGTAGGTATGGTATGTACGAAGTAAGCGGGCTATTTTGGCCAAATTCGCCGCGTAGCATCGAATGAAAGCGCCTACCGTATTGGTCCCGCTCCATCGGAGGTCAACCATTCATAATTAACACGGCACATGCCGGCTTGGTCAGGTGGTTTTCGACGCATTTCTGCTTGTCGATTCATTGCATTTCCAGTCAAATCTGTCACATACTATACACTTTAGATAACTCGCATCTCGAAATGCAGCTCGCCATAAAATGCACCACTAATCCGCGCTTAAACAATTACTTCTAGGTGGTATTGCATTTATACAACAGGGCATTCCCTGTTCTAGAGTAGTACTACGTGTGCAGTACAGTATGTTGTCTAACCAGTTTGAGATACTCAACCCGAAGCGTTCGCGGCTCACCACTTCATAGTCCCGATATTCCACCCCCAACTTCCAGCCCAAGTTGTGATACTAGTGAGTTGATGAGCGGACGCGGCTCACCTCCTGATCTACTTCCGTCCTACTCTAGGCTTGATCTCCAGTATCTATTAACATTAAAGGTAGCGCGTGACAGTCCCAGGCCATAACCCGAAGAAAAAGAAAACGAGTACCTCATGTGATATAATTGAACATGCTTTACCATGCTTCACTAACGCATATCGTCAACAGTTATACCACCAACTCATTGGAATCATAGCATCCTAGCCTAGCGAGACCCTCGTCATGCTGCCAGAATTCCTTATTTCCCCACTCGAGCTCGAATACCAAGACTTAGAAACTCTTGGGTACTGAGATGCATCAAATGAATCCCAGCACCCTGACCGCCGGTTCTGTGTGCAATGCTGGGGTTGCTGCGTACTTTGAAGAATTCGGGGTCTAGCAGATCCCGGTATCCACAACATCCCTGATTTTGAGTCGTATTCGCGCGATTGCGAATAGGTAATATAGCTCAAGGGGCTAATTAGTATCATAAGAAGGTAGCTATGATGATCTTGAAAGGGAACTACCGGCAGCCGAGCGGGAGAGCGACCCTTAGTAGCAACCTAGAGTGCAACGCTCAACCCCACGCCTAGTTGATCTCTATATAATAGCCGCATTCAAAGGCCGCCAAGGGTGTGACGGCCGCGGATGCTTCTACACTGTGAGAAATTAGCTGGTCAACACAGAGATGGTGGAAATAGCTTCACATTAGGAGCGGGGGACTCGCCAGTGCACGCTTGACTTTCCATTCCTTTCGACAGCTTGAGACACGTATAAGCGAAATTTATTGACGATACTAAGAGCAATGTCACGTTGCATATGCTCGCTACTCAACATGCGCTCAACAGGTACGAAGTCACCTCTACCCTCGGTGAGCGTATCGTACCCTGCCAGACATACAATATGTATCGGATCGCTTTATTTATCGCGTCCTGTCATGAATGGTTCTGTGTTTGCACTATCATATAGCTATAGCGTTGCTCGCAGTTCGGAGTCTCAGCTGCGGCACCGAACCCTCTCAAAGCCGAGATTCCAGTCGTCCGTGAGAACAAGGTCACCCCTTGAATCCAGCCCATACTCTCACGGGCCACCACGCCACGAGTTCGAAGCACAGACAGTCTTCTTGTCATTGTATCTATATAATGGCCCATATCAAGCGGCCTCCACCAGGCGAGGGGTAACGAACGTTTTGCCCGCGCAAAATCAGGTGGGTATTTACCACGATATTTGCCCAGGAACACGCGATACGAGCAATACCCGAACAGTGGGTTGTTGGGAGCCGTTTCAAGGTCAAGCGGGAGCCGCGTACGCTTGTGACGAACCACACGCTTGAGGCGAAACACTTTGATTTGGCCTACTGTTTCCACACTACGATCAGTGGATTTGTCGTTAATGTCGGACGCATACACGACTATCAGGAAACTCTACAATCATAGCGCAAATCTTAGGCTCTTAGCAAGATGTGGTTGCCTCCTTGAGCTATCTAAGCATACCATCGAAGTAAAAGAACTTCGGATAACGTTGACCGAGGTCCTTACCTACACCGGCGACACGGCAGAAGCACAAACCGCATGACGTTCAATGATGGTCTATAGAAGTAAATATGACGGTAAAACCGTGCCCATACTAGTACCGGCCAGTAGGGAAGGAGCATCACCCCCCTTTGCGCGTAGTGATATAAGGGGCCACGGCGACAAGATGATCAAGTTAGCGTTGGAGGTCCATCAAGATAAAACAGACAACGCTCGGATCGAGACAGAAAGCCCGTGATTCTTCTACATCCAATTGTGTGGTTATAGGCCCGTTAGAAGGTCAAATCGGGTGTTCTATGATCAAGAATCCAATATTGGATATGATGAAGTTGCGCCCAGGCACAATAGTTGTCAGCGCCTAAAGTTTCTTATCTAACACGCTAGGTATACGATCAGACAAATACGAAAACGCTAGGACAGTCCCGAGAGCGTATGAAGCCGGGCATGCAGAATCTTGGGTTGTCAAGGTGCCAATGGGGGCAAATCGCCAGGCTAAGGAATATGGTCTACTCCCGCGTACGGACACTAGACTCACAGGATTGAATCGAGGTGCCCTTATTATCAAGAATTCTATGTTAGACGCACGGTTTAAAGAAAAGTTAATTACATGTTACCCGCTTCTGTGCTTCGTAAGATATTTCTGAACTAGGCATTTCATTGAGTCATTATATATGATATTCATGATTCATTTTGATGATGTACTAGGCCGAGATGTCCGAGCACGGTTCACGAAGCCTTCACGACATTCCCCGTCCCGGACGAAGTAACCCGTCTTTCTATATGTACAGTATACTACAGAATACATCTAGCAGACTCCCTCCGGAATATCAAAGCTCGTCTTCCTATTTGTGGGGTCATACTCGGCACCCTCACCAAGGCCACGCTTGGCGAAAGCAGTCCAAAGCTCGCAAGCATTATCGCCACCAGTAAGTGCTTCGTCGGCATCAATGATAGCATCACGGGCCGAGACGAAGGTCGGGGGGCAAGGCTGGAGGGCCATTCCGTCCATGATGATCTTCTGCGCAAGGAAGTTGCCGTCATTCGGAACGCCGTTCTCGAACGTGGGCTTGGGCCCGGTGTTGCGGCCGTGCTTGTCGACTAGGTTCCATAGCACTTCCCACAGGATCGTGGTCCAGGTCTCGCCGATGTCGTGCTCCTCGCCGAGGCCGTTCAGCGTGGCGTACGTGTTCGGGTTGGCGACCATATTGGTCGTGTACGGGACGGAGCGGAGTCCTGCCGGGTTGTTGTAGACCCAGGGCCCGAGAGGCACGTTGGTGTCTCTCGTCGTCGAGTCCTTGAGCGCGTTGGCGATGGCGTAGAAATCACTCCAGCCCTCGCCCATGCCTGCAGCTTCGCCCGAGTTCAGACAGTCCGAGTTGTCGGGGCCGCCAGTCAGACGTGTGGATAGGCCGTGAGTATACTCGTGGACGACAACGTCTTTCTCGAAGGCGCAATCCCTTCGAGGGTTGGACAGGGTCCAAAGCAGCATTAGCATTAGGCCGTTCTGGCCATCAGGAGGTGCGGCAAATAGTGCATTGTTTGTAGTGTAAGTATCTTGCGAAGACAGAATGACTGCATCATTTTCTTTTCCGCCCTTGCCGTTGTTGTTTGTTTGGAAATTTCCAGCTTCCTCAGTGAAGCCCAAATCGTAAAGGACGTCATGATAAAAGTTGGCCGTGTAGAAAAGCTGCGTCAAAGAAGCGTCCCGGTATGAGTTAGGGTCCCTTTCATTCAGGCTAAAATCGTACTCGAACTTGAGACCCGCACTTGTTGGCTGGTACAAATTGGTAGTTTCGCCATACCAATCCTGCACAGCCGCACCATTGTTGCCTTCGGTGGTGGTATAGTTTTGGTCGCCGTCCGAGTGCCATGTGAATGGGGAAGCTGCCAGTTCCCATGGGTTCTCAACAACCTTGCGCTCCCCGTCGCTAGGGTCATCTACGTCCCATGGACTTGCTCGCATGTCAGTATTCTGTGAGTTGATCATGAGAGACCCGTGTTTCGCGTTACTTACTAGACCTTATATGTAGCAGACCATACCCAGTCTACCAAGCCGTAAACTTCAGTGGATTTTACTGCATCCACATAGGAATGAAGCCAACTGGTCCGAAGGTTTGTCTCTACCTTCCACGTCAAAGCGAGTTTCCCGTCCGACTTGACCAGGTACATCAGACGAGCAGTCGGGTCGCTTACGGCACCAGAGGTGCCTTTAAGGACGAAAGCTTCAAGATCATCCAGCGGCTCGGCCACAGCGTTACCGGACACTGGTAGTTCCAGGGTCTGCATAGCCCCGGTAAGGGCGGCAACAGGGCTAGAAAACTCTCGCTTTTGGAGAGGGTTCACTGTCGGCATCTCTCCGGTGTAGAAAGAATGTCCGTAGGACAGGATGCTACCGTCAGGGGCAATCTATATTGGATTAGCTCGCGTACCTCAAGGCAGGCTACTGTATATGAGTACTGACGTTTACATTGAATTCAGCATTGCCAACATCGAGGCCATTAACTGTCTGACGGAAATAGACGTGGGCAACGCCATTTGTTCCGACGTAGTGGTCCTTCTTGAGCCGGAACTCGGCATCGGGCACGACCTTCTTGACGAGCTCCGAGGCAGTTTCAACATAGGTCGCACGCTTCAACAGCTTCAACGACGGATCAGCCTTAGACGCCTTGTGGTTGACGTATTGAGAATTCGTGTTCAGTCGAAATGATTTCAAATCAACGGTTCTGCGCTGGACATTGTTGCGAGGCCTGGCCGACGGATGGGCGTCGGCGAGCAACGAGGCGCCTAGGAGGCCGTAAAGCAAGGATGATTTCATCTTGAATGTCCGATCACTGACTTGAGAGCAAAGTGAAACTGCCTACGAGTTCCCACGCACACGTTATTCAGACACGCCGAACCCATCTTCTTATACATGATGTGTCTACATAACTACACCGACGGGTAGCTCGGTTTTGCGATATGGTTGCCCGATGTTCTCGCGTAACTACATTATGGCGGAGCATACTGTATCTCAAATATCGCCAGATATAGTTACGAAGTCCGGTGTTTAGTGCTCAAGAGCCAAGCGAAAGGGAATGATGATAGGCATGATCCATTGGGCCACAAGGCTATGTGAACCATGGCATAGCCATATGAGGAAGGCTTTAAGTCGGTTACTGGGATTGCTTAGATCTTACCACGGAATTTTAAAGCTTCAAAGGAGCATACAGCCTTGGCAGGTCCTACAATTCGGTCCTACATACTACTATATCTCTTTCTATACGTAACTCTGCCTTACCGCTTGGGTTCCTTTTCGATGTGGAATCCACGATCCTAGCAAATACCCTCGCAGTTAGTGAACCCGGTGACCAGCAGCTCGCTCTTGGCTACTATACAGTACCATAGGTACTACTTTTCCACAGCCACTTTCACCCTACTTTTCTAGCAAGAATCCACTAACTTGGGTTATGGCTACCTTCATCTCGAATCACATTAGTCAGGTATATAGACTTATGATTCCACATTTATGATGAGATATCGGAAGCGGCCGCTCGTGTTGATTACCTCCTGCCTATTGTCAAGCTGGTGCCGGCCAGAGTCTCCAACACAGGTCTTGGCTCTTGGCGCATTGTTCGAAGTACATTCATTCCGAAGTAGGATTGACAATGTCAGGTCATAGTCCACTGTATCCTATAGAATCCATAGTCATCTATAGATACCCTAAACTACAACACGTTCAAAGATATCTTGGAAACTCGGTTCTCGGCAACCTAAATCCAGGCTAATAAATATAACAAGTGATATTATAGTTCCTCATAGTGGTTGCAATGCGAGAATGCAGTCTACTATATGCAGCCTACTTTATATCCACGAGATAAGGTAGTACTGCGGCAACTTAGCTCACATTGGCTAACGCAAAATAAATGAAGTGAACTCGGCCTTCACCCGAAAACAAGCCTTTAGCGTATACCGTTGCGCTTAATTTCGAAATCAATCCAGTCAACAACACAAGCCTTCGGTATCTCTTACTATATCCGGCAAATGAACACGAGCACAGGGATGGTTGCCAAGAAGCTCTGCATCTCCGGCGTGCTCAGGGGTTTGAGCGGAGAGTTCTATGTATGCGCTACCTACCAGCCTCGGCAACATGGTATGATGCCCCGGGGTTTCCCCGGACGGAATTCAATATACCGAACTGTTTATTAGATGTTACCTAACTCGCAGATGCTATCAGGGACAAACTGGCGATATCGGCACGTAGTAGCCCGCCTGCCCTCGGAGTGGCCACCGTCTCGCTACTGATTGTTCTTGGCTCTCTGAGGGCCTTTTTTTTTTTATCAAACGACATTATTAATGTCGAGAAGCGTTGGTGTAGCAGAAGACTTAAAAGTACATGCAAGTAGGTAGGAATATACGCGCGGTAAAGCGCTAAAATACTTTGATTCGAAATTTAGACTTTGAATGCAGCCAATCAAGCGCCTCTCGCGTCTCAGCATGGAATATGGAAGATACAGTGTTACTCGCTTCAATTAATGACCGATATATGGCATTTTCCTATCAAAAAAGCATCGAGTAGTACAACCGATTGAGTAAATCAGAAGAAAGGATGGCATGCTGCACGGGCAATCCAGTTTCAAGTCTACTTAGAAAATAGAAACTTTGAAACTTCAACTCCCAACAACCCATGTCGATACCCTTCATGCATATCCCAGCATCGTTCCCCAGAATAGCATCTCACAACTTAGAACTTCGCCCCGATCCTTTTCTCCGCCTCAATCTGTTCAGGGTCGACAACAAGCACAGCTTTGCCCCGTAACTTCCCGCTCTCGACTATACTCAGCAGCTCCTCGATCTTGTCCAAGCCCTGGAAAGGATTCGTGCGGACCTTGATGCCGTGCTCGGCAATGCACCGCATCATCTCATCGCTCTCCTGAGGCGAAGAGACGAGCGAGCCCTTTATCCTAATGTCTCGGAAAATGATCTCAGCAAACGGAACGCTGATTTTATCCGGCTGAGCAACTTGCAAGACTGTGCCATGCATTCTCGTGATCGCGGCAGCGAGTGCCTCGGTGTGATCCGCAAGCACAATGGCGCAATCGACGCCTTTGCCTCCTGTGAAGGACTGCACCTCCTTGACGACATCCTCCTTCTCCTTTCTAGCGTCCACGACGACATCCGCGCCGTAGTCTTTGGAGAGGGCCAAACCTTCGTCCCGCGCGTCGATCGCTACGATCTTGAGACCCATTGCGCGTGCGAATTGGATCCCAAGATGTCCCAGACCGCCTCCTGATCCTACTATTGCAACCCATTGCCCTGGGTCAAGCTCCGTTTGTTTCACACTAAAAGCCCCCGGAGTCAGCTATTCCCACCTACGATATGGTTTGTAAGGGCTTTGAAAGCTTCTAGATGCAATAACTGCACAGGAGGGAAACATTATACGACGAAAGCCAATAAAACAGGTGGAAAACGAACGTCTCGGGGAGAGATTCCTTACGCGCGATAGACCGTCCGCCCGGCACACGCAAGCGGGGCCGCGGATAAGAAGGTGACGGAGTCGGGTAGCTTAGTCGTCGTCCGAGCGTCCGCAATGACATAATCCGCGGCACAGCCATGCGTCGTGACGCCAATGTGGCCTGTTATCCGCGTGCAATACTGGCGGCGGCCCTCAATGGGGCCTGTGCAGTCCTCACACTCGCCGCACGGATGCAGTGGTATACCTGCATGCGTAGAAATACCTTAGTCAAGATCTCCAAGTCCCACGTCGTAGAATTTGCTAGATTAGACTAAAACAAGGAGGTTAAGGGGGGGAGGTCTTTATACACACCACACATAACACGATCCCCTATCGCAAACGAAGAAACACTGTCGCCGACAGCAACGACGGTCCCTGATCCCTCGTGGGAGGCCGTCTGTGGCAACTTTGATTTAAAAGTGCCCGCTGCAACCATCCCGTCGGTGTGACAGTAGCTTGCTACCGCGACCTTGACGAGCAGGTCATGCGGACCAGGCTTGGGGACCGGGATTGTACGTAGCTCGTAAGGGGCGTTGAACTCGGTGACCTGGAGTGCCCGCATCTCCGCTGGTAGGGGGGTCGTAGACGTTGCCATATTGGATGAGTATGTTCGGTTCGTAGCAAAATGCGTAAGTTCGATTGAGGAGACATCGTCGAGCAATGTTGAAGCTACCTTGAATGATTTATACACGATCCAGTCGTCGAGATATAACTCTGATGTGACATAGGTAAACATCCGACGTCATGGTGAATGCTGGATCTCATGAACTAATCGCCGATAATCTGTCGGAGATAATTTCTTTCTTTGTTCTCAACTTGGTGGTGCGAGACTCCGATTCTTGTTCAGACAAGGATATCTGGTAGAGATATTGCTTCCAAGCGCTGGGTGCGAAACTCCGATATTGCCTGAATTAGAAGGTCAAATACAATTCAATCATCCTCATTGATTAATATGACCTATATACCAAAATGCTCCGCCGTCATCCACAGACCAACAATGACAGTGAGCTACAGTTAATATAACACATGACGAACGTACTAGTCAACAAACACACATATATACATTATAGGATCCTGAGATCCCATCTTTCGTGACCACATTGTGTGTTGAAAACACGAGACTCACGATCGCGTTCTGCTGAGGTTCACTCCTGTCTGTTCCCCTTTACGTTAGCATCAACCCGTTAAAAATCCCCGCTGAATGTTACGGCTTTGTTCTGCGCTATAGGCGTCGATTTTAACTGCGACAAGCACGCATTCAACTGCACTCTTCCCATTTCTCGAACTTTGGATGCGTAACCTCCATTGTCCAGTCCGAACAACCCATTCTTCGGCGGTCTGGCCATTTGTCTCCACCCGCCTTTTCTTTCGTAACGGGCCTAGAGACGGGGCCGCGCTTGAGGCTGGTGATTCCTGGCCCCCGCCAATCCCAATAGAGGAAGACGTAGACATGGTACTGGTCAGCTCCTCGACGTCCGTCTCGTGTAGGTAAGGTTTCCCATCAAGAATGATGTGGGCCTCGGGGTCGAGCGATATGCGAACTAAGTCTTCGCTCAGGGGAGTGTTCCCCGGGGTGGGTGGCTGACTATCAGCTCCTCCTGTAGCCATCAGTAACCCTAAAGGCTGCGTCGTAGGCAGGTTTAACTTTGTCGCAATCACTTCGAACAACCTCGCAATTCGAGTTTTGATATGGCCGAAGAATTCCGCGCGCATGATATGCAAATGTAATTTGGTGGCCTCCCCTCCAATTTCTAGTACAAGTTCCCGCGGCTTGTCATCTTCATAGGGTCTCATGTAGTTGACCCATCCCGACATCGGACCGCCTATGTTCCCGCCAAAATCCCCGTTGTCGTTCGCTACCATAATACCTGATTTAAAAATGTCTTCGAGCCTCATTAGGATCTCATGCTTCCTACGGGCTTGATTGAAGCTGATATTATGAGGTAGTAGCTTCTGCTCGAGAGCTTTGAAATTGAAGTAACGGCAATCCTGGAGGAGCGAGATTCGGTGCTCCTCGTCGCGGATATGTATGGGATAACCACGCAAAAGCTGTAGGAGTTCGGCGAAGGTATCGGCAGAACGGTTTGGAACCGACGGCGGCATAATAGAGGGCGGTCTAATCAAATCGCTTCGATCTAGGCCAGGATATAGGTCTTTCGGTGTCGAAAAGAAGAGACCAAAGCCCAGAGAAAAGAAATTGGGGGAGTTACCAGGCCCGGCAAACATATCACGAGGAATCTGAAACTCCCGGTGTCCTATGGAAATAAATATCGACTCCTCATAGAGCCGAGACATTAGCTTGGGTAAGGTATAGAACTGCGCATCAGCGAAGAGGCGCACGAAGTGCGTGCCATCACGAGGGGTGACATGATATCCCTGGAGGTGAAGAGCAATATCTCGAAAGGTTACTGGATCCCGGTCAATATAAAGCGTGCGAATAGCATTTGACAAATCCTCGCCAGACTCCTCGGCTCTCTTAATCTGACATAAAAAATATTGCGAAAAGTATGAAGGTGCTAGCAGCCAAGTCAGCAGTCAAATCGCAGCGGGAGGAAGGGTCCCGAGATCGGGTACGGAGGTGCACGGAGGTGCACGGATGCCTCGGCTCGCCGGGAATGGAGCACATATGCAAGACCCGGGACATGAAAATGGACTTGCTAGCGTCACGCACCGTCTGATGAGAGTGAAGCTCCGGAGAGCTTAAATAGCTCAGAGCCTATCTGAACGGGAAACACACGCTCATGTGGTAAGATGTTGGGTATCTTAGTGATAAGCTGTGGAGTGGCGGGTGGTAAATGTAAAATGGTGGAGCGACTCGCCTCAGGCTCAGTCGAGGTTGACTTGCTCATTGTTGATGGAGACGCCGTGGTAAAAACAACATTATCGCCAAGTAACGATCTAAGCCGGCGGCGGGATTGCTCGGACCATGCGTTCGTTGAGCCTACTAATCACGAGTTCAAGCCGATTGACTTCATCTAATGAATGAGCTGGTCGGATCGTAGACAGATATACTGATACTGATACCGATACTAGGTATTCCAGCGCGTTCGGCTGTTGACGTTGCTGCTGCTAGTTGAGATGGACCCCGTATAAGCGCCTGGTTCTGGAGAGAGGTTGATTTCAAAGGGTTTCGAAATCATTAGCGATGCGGCTTGGCTCGTGCTCTAATTCTCCCGCCGATCTTCTTGTGCTGCCGCCGAGCTGGGGGGAAATCAGCGTTCTTAGTGGCTGAAGGTGTGGCTGATCTATCCAATTATAAGCGCTGAGTAATATCCTTCCTGTTACCCTGCACCGAAGCCCTGCATTCATGGGGAAGGTAGCGAGGGTACATAGTACGATTTAGTTAGCTTCGATCTTGTTCGGTCGAACCCGCATGAATTTATTGTTGCCCATGCCGAGGCCCATGTTCGAAGCTACTTATATATAGGTAACTAACACGAATCACACTGACACGAATACTGTTACTAAATAAGTAGACTACTCCTGCCTTACGGAGTACTACCACACGGGATATAAAAAAATATGCAAGTACATACACCGCATGCACCTTGGGTATCATACGCTCACGTCCAACGGCATGCATACCTATTTTGAGGAATTATTCAGTCAACGTCTCACGTCATCACGGCTTGAGCAGGTCAGTGCGAGTATTCTATTCCTATTGGGTCCCTCCTCCTTAAGCCAGCACGATTTCTTTCCACGAAACGCCACAATTCAGGGCAGATGCGAGGGCCTCACGATGAATCTTACCTATGCCCTTCCGTTCAGCCACGCCGTTCGTCCGTCCAATCATCAACACCCAGAAAAAGCGCCCTCCAGTGTCTACCACCTGCTTAGAAGGATTTGGGGTAACTGCGCTCTGAGCCTTCTGTGCCGACAACGAGAGCAGTATGAACTCCGCGCTTTTGTTGCTTTCACTCGTCGATGATGGATCGTCCAGTGTGACAAACCCGCAGTTCGTTCCATTTCCATCGACCAGTTCGTAAGTAGTCGGCGTCCAGTACAGCCAGTAGGACCACATCAGCTTTTCTCCCTCTTCTTGATCAATCTTACGAAGCACGAACTTCGCCAATATAGTCCAGAACTGCAGAACCGTGTATTGCCTCTTGGCCTGGTCGCCCGCAAATTCTCTCGAGGGTTCGGTCCGTGACACATCGCATATGTGACCAAAGAGCTCATTCGCCCTGGAAGTGTGGCGCTCGGCCTGGTCCCAGACCGCTGATAACTCACCAGAGGGTTCTTTCTTATACCATGTAATCCACGTGCTACTCGCTGTCCATTTTGTTACGTTACCAGATCCGTTTTTATAGTCAACCTGACCATACCACCCTGACCAAGCCCAGCTTGGGAAGATGTCTCGTCGCCTTAAGCCATTCTTGCTCCGATAGAACAAAAGAAACCAGTCGAGGGCAGGGACAGGTATGCCGAAGAGGAGGCCACAGTTTGCGTAATCTGCTAGTCGCCGACAGACACCCGCCATCGCGAAGACATAATCAGTCGGCATCTTCAGCTCACGTGTCGTGTACTTGTTTAACAGCTGCCCCAGGAGATGGTATACGTCACCGCTCGGCTTGTGCAGTGCTTGTCCGTGCTCAGTAGTTGGGTCTGATCGGACAAGCAACCCGTCCTCCAATTCCTGCCAAGACCCTTCATGACACTTAAAGTATATCGTGTCGTCTATAAAGAGAATCTTTCTCCGAGAGAGATAGTACTCTTGGAAGCTTTTTGGGTGTCAGTTATATTTCCCCGCATGATGCAATGCATACGACGAGACTTACGTCCACCCTCGATGGTGGTATTCTGATTTAGCAACGATGTCTTGCATCGTGTGGCGAAGTACAAGACGGACACCTGGCTGAACCTCGCTAGTGACCTGACACGAAGACGAACGGGTTCCCTCCCTCACTCCAGGCAATCCAGAGTCGGCATCCGTACCACTGCCAGCTACGATTGTGAAGTATGCTTGCTCATACACCAAGTCCATCGCGTTAATACCCGTGCCTCTGTCCACGTCATCGTCTTGAATTAGACAAAGTTGATCAATCCAGACGTATCGACAACCTACGCTGCGGACGAAGTCGATGGAATCGCGAATGGTTTTAGGAATTGAGTCCCAGTTGCGTCTAAGACCATCTTTGGCGAAGAGATCATCTTTGTTAGGCTTCAAGAGGAGAAATGGTTTGCATTCGCCCCATTTGTAACTGAGAGTGACATACTGGGACGTAATAGACACTGGCGTAATACACATGTCTTCCACGTCTATACACCTGAAGAAGCTGAGATCGACGTTGAACGGCCCATCGTTTGGTATACATCTTTTGTGCTCGCATTCGCAAGTTTTAAGCCAACCTTTAACCATTTCGAAGTCAATTTGACGACCAGAGGTGACGCTCTCGAAGCCTTTAACTTCCGACTCGAAGAGAACCTTAGAGTATGAAGGCAAAGGTTGAATGGCAAATCTTTTCGGACCCTGCCGAAATACGCGGACCTCATGAGTATCGTAGTGATCAATTGGCTGCATATGGATGATGCGCTCATCTTTCATCGAGTCTAAAACAAATCTGCAAAAGGGACATGAAGGCCGTTGCTTGATGTCGCCTAGGAACCCGAGGCTGAAAACTTCCTTCCTATCGCTTCCGTCATCGTCAAATCCGATTGTACTGCAGACACGGCAAAGGCCGCTACTAGCTTCATCAACGACTCCGACATCACGGTGCTTCGAACTCCGATGAAGCAACTTCGAGAATCGAGCCGACAGACTCTTTCCTGCCGACATTTCGGGCTCTTTGTTGTATCAGGTCGCCTTGGTTAGCTAACTACCAAACACATTGTCTATGATAGAGGAGGTCAGTTCACTGAGACCATATTTCTGCTCGACGTTCAAGACTTTGGTCGTCCTCAGATTAAAACTTGCTAGGATCCGAATCCCACAATCATGAGGGGGAGCTCGTCAGCATCATTGTTTGAGCCCACATTCCCCACCTTTATCAAACCGTAACTCGCCCAGATAGATGTTTCGAGACTTGCCGGGATTGGATAGAGTACAGAATTTGAATCCTTGAGCACGGCATTATGCTTGGTTTTCTCTCGAAAACCAAGCATAGACAACCCTGTAACTGATTCATAAGGTATCACAATCTAGGCCAAAACTACTCGAGACATAGTGGTACCATCGAAGCTGAATTGAGCACAGCGGCAAAAATCAACTTGGCGAGCTACCAATAACCTGGCAGGAAAAGCGCCATGCGAATTCAGCTCATGAATAGTGAACTCAGCTTTTCTTCTCCCTGGGCTCATAGCACCTACCAGAAGCTGGCGCAATTACGCTAAACAAGTAGTATATCGTGTAGTTGGTCGCATGTCTAATAATGTCCCGCTAATCTCGCACATGTGATTATGAGAGAAATGATGATACCCAAGGTATGTAGGCGGTTACGACGACACCAAAAAAAGGTTATCCGCTCTTTCTAACGTATCCATCAATGATAACTTCCGTCCTTATTAGAAACCACTGTTTGAAGATGTGTAACTCTACGATCAAAATAGTGCTTGTACTTATATCCGCCTTGCTTCTGGCGCCATCTTGGGCAGTTCAATTCACCACCACTGAGTTCAAGGTATTACAGGGCGAGCCGTTCACACTAGAATGGGACGGTGCGAAAGGTCCCGTCGAGATCACACTCGTGAACGCTGAATCACCAAACAATCTTAAAACAATCGAGGTGATAGATTGTGAGTACAAGATCTAGAACACTATAGTGGTTTGCTGCTAAATTGCCGTTCCCAGCGGGAGATAATAGTAATTCCTACACGTGGACGCCGCCGGACCTTCTACTAGCAGGAACTTATGTGTTCGGTATCTCAGATGGTCAGGGTAAGAATTACTCACCGTCGTGGGATTATGACTATAAGGAGAATGAGAGTGTAAGGGCATATTAAATCCAAAAGCATTGGCTGAAGTTGAACTAATAGGGAGTAGGCATTTACAAGTACGTCCTCGCCAACTTTGGCCACGATTTCTACTAGAACGACGGCGTCAACGATTATGTCTACTGCCAATCCGCTAACTACCGCTCTAGCCACCACTTCTTCAACCACTATAAATTTCTTAGATAGTGCGCCAGAATCTACACCAACGGCTGATTCATCAGCAAGTGATTCAGGAGATATCTTTTCAATTAGTCTACTGACAAGTACGACAACCATCAGATCAACTTCGCGGGGGACTCCTAGTAGCGAGCCGGCCAATCCAAGTTCAAATCCTGGCTCGGGTCCCGGGACATCAAGCATCGGAACCCAACAATCACATACCAGTGGGCTCAGCACAGGGGCGAAAATCGGCATCGGCGTCGGGGCTGGCTTAGTCGGTCTCGCTATGTTGGGCGTGGCACTACCTCTGGTCTTCCGTCGCGGCAAGGCAGCCGGAAAACGAGTGGCGTATGCCAGCCATAACAACAAC
This sequence comes from Xylaria sp. 218_066, assembly GCA_019843955.1. Taxonomy (NCBI): domain Eukaryota; kingdom Fungi; phylum Ascomycota; class Sordariomycetes; order Xylariales; family Xylariaceae; genus Xylaria; species Xylaria sp. 218_066. The sequence continues at coordinate 231,498 of JADKYC010000039.1, read as the reverse complement.
CAAGAGTCAAAGGCCGAATTAGGTAGCGATTCCAAGCCCCGTGTCGAGTTAGGAGGCCAAGGTATTGCGGAGATGCAGTCTGGTCACGACGGATGGCGGGGGCAGCCGAGCGAACTTGACGCATCGCCTCGTTCGTATCAGGGTGCAGATATGGTGAAGGTGTAAATACTACACCTGCCTCTACGACAGGCCGCTTGTCCTTTATCTTCATGCCCTCTTTCACCTACCCGCTCCGCGAAGGCGTATTCAGGGGTTCAAGGCGCCTCCATTCTATGTCTTTCGCTAAGTCTTGCTAGGTGATTAATACGATAGTATAACTCTCACATATTTAAATGCTATTTCACTATTGTCAAGTTTGGCTCATGCTTATCACTTAGTATAACTAAAGTATAACACTAGGGATGAAAGATGTAACCCGGTCGCCAGCAAGCTGAACGAACGGCACGTGCTGCTCAGTAACACCCTGCTGATTAAAGGCTTTAGTGAACTCGGCTCGTATCCAACCCGTTTGTTAGTCCTCAGGCGAGGTTCATGCATGTGCAGGGCTACGAACCCTTCCATTTGATAGACCCCGATGAGCTCGAGATGCTTCTCAAGGTATGTGTTGCCTTGGATATAGCAGCTCGAAAAAGGCGAATGAGAATAGCAAAAAGTAGCATAATAAACTAAGTTTTATGTTATGCAGTAGTCCAGATCGCTCGTCGTGGTACCGGATCACGATCGACGGTCTGTGAGGCATTGGCAGTCCGGTTAGAAGCCAACATAACATCAGACACTCGTTGTACTTTAATGTCGAGCCAGATGCTTTCTTCGTTTTTTCCGTCTTTGTCTTTCGGTCGAAATATTTGCAAGTCTCGGAGCGTCTATAAGAGCAGCTTAGCCGAGGACCTCGCGGAATCCAAGCAGCTTTTCGTTAAGGACCTCGCTGCCCGATGGCAATGTACCTGTCTGTTTATTCAGGGATAGCTCTGATATTGTTCGTGAATTATTTGCCCGATCCGGGATGTCAAAGCCATCGCGGCGCATTGGCGCACCACTGTTTATTAACATTATACCGATGTCGGCCAAGCAGCTAGCAGTCGCATTTTCGGTGGGTTCTTCAATCAAATCAAAGCAACCATGACAGGTGAGCTCGCCAATCGACCATGAGTGATGATCTGCAAGTTCTTAACGCTCTTGTCCTTCGGCTCGCATCATTTCCCAATGCGGGTACGTACGGATTCGATCGTGACATCGGATTCAATTTACGCTTGCGGGTTATTTTCGGGGTTGGTGATGAACTTGCATGCATATTCGGCATCTGACTCGGTGCCTGTTGGAATAATCAGACGAGCCGAGTAAATCTCATCAGCGCCATGGGCAAACGGCGATAGAACGGACATTATATCGAAGTACCGAAAGTACAACCAGGTAATATGGTCTTACAGCATGCTTTTAGACATACGATATACATACACCGTACATTTCTGTCCAATCCCATGCGTAGGTACAGCAAGGGGTGACCTAGCTGTCGGTAAGAACCTATGCAAAACACGCGTGGGCCAAGCGTCCGCCGGCAATCTTGCCGGTAAGCGAATAGAAAAACTAATAATTATGCGTTTGTGAGAATCTTTGGGGTTTTGAGCAATAAACCACGAACCAGCGAGTTTCGAGTGTGTGATAGATGAAATAATTAACTAGCTAGGACACACTCGGAGACTCGTAAGTAATTTTATTTGATTGTAGATATTTATTGGCTCTTTGGCTCCTTCGTGCAAACGCTCGCAAGTATTCCGATTTACAGCAACATAGTTAGTTGCCAACCTCAATTAGAGAATGACATCTCCAAGCTTTAGATAAGACATGTCTTGCCGAAAAGCGAGTGACTTTGTCGTCTTTTTTATAATGAGCTGTTCTTCTGTATGTGGCTTTCTTTCTACAATAGAGCTGGATCTCCTAGGTTTACAACTTAACGTAAGCTGGTCCACTCTCGTTGTAGTACAAGATATAGTTACACGAACATATCTACACCAACGTCATTCGTTCCCTCAATCCAGGGTTTAGTATGCATTAAGCCAACTTGCTAAGAAGTTACATAAATGAGCACGCGCCTTGTACAAGTTATATATCGCCTAAACTATTATATGTGAAAATCCCAAGCTCTTGGGACTCGCAGTCTTAATTATGATAAAGAAACAAGACAGCCTTTAGTTTGGTACTTGAGCCTCAAAAGGACCCTGCATGGGTGAAGTTTGGATACAGAGTGGATTCTTTCTGGCGCAGATGTAAACTAACTTAATATGAATTAGTCGCGATCGATAAAAGACGAGTCATTCAGTCTCTTCCGTCAATCTTCATAGACGAACGGGCTGACACCATCATCAAATTATAGATAATAATACCAATCTGCTAAAGCAACGATGCTCTAAAATAAGAAGGCGATTTGAGTTACAACCAGCTGCCATTGTTTGGGAAACCCCAGTATTTCATATTCACTCACCCACCCATTAACAAGAGACCTTGAATTACGGCGAAGGCAACGTCGGTAGCAAACAACTCCGAAACCATGCCTAGGAAGTCAGCTCGTCATCCATGAAACGATGGGCTAACTAGCCTCAGGGAAGGGGAGCTAACTCGTAATAGAAGTAAACAAGGCAATGCCGGATGTCCCATACGTTAGTTAAGTATATTGCAATTAGCGATGCCGCTTGCCAACCTTCATTTAGTAAGCCCGACAGTTAGACCATTCGATAATGGTGCTAGAAGTACTATAATTAACCATTTTTAGTAATCGCCCCAGAATTCAAACATCCCCACGAACCCCAAAAGAGAACGCCGAGATTCAACGCACCACGCCATTCTCTATATCGTCCTCCGTATATTGAAATAGCATCAGCTGACGACTTCGTGTATGGCTTCACGCTCGCCTCGCTCGCCTCCAGAGGAATGGCCCATTCCGTCTTGTGTGCCGCTAAAAGGTGGTGAGGGCAACCCTAACAGGGTATTGAGACCCATGAGCAGACTAACACCTGATTGGTTAATTAACACATGCATGAAGTTGAAAGATCGATATAAATCGTGACCAGGTGCCTACTATGCACGTCAATTTGCTAGCCCTAAGTCTTTTTTTTGTTATCAGATCCGTTATAGACAGTTGTTTCCGGCTAGACTAGTCCAGCTGTTCATATAAAGACCAATTTGTGTTTGTACGGGACTTCAGCGGGAAGCCCCCATCGTAACTTTAAGAATGGCGGTATCTCAGACACCCAGACAGCCCACGGCTATCACCCCCTCTGCCGAGGAGATCAAGAACAAGCGCTTGACCGAGGAGCACCTGAGGATCGCGGTGGAGGCTCTGGCCAAAGATGGCATCGTCGTGGTGGAAGATGCCATCCCGCACGAGGATCTGGACCACCTCAACGCTAAGATGATCCAAGACTCTGCCGCTCTACAGTCACGAGGCGAGGACAGCCCCTTCAACTACAACAAGGGAAACCTCCAGCAGGATGCTCCCCCATGGGCCGAGTACTTCCACCCCTCGATCTTCTGCAGTGCGTTACCTCACATATCCCCTTAGCTGTTGTCCCACAACTGACTCTAGCATCAGACCCCATCGCCACCCAGATTACCTCCGCCGTCCTCGGGCCGCGTCCCAAGTGGACATTCGCCTCAGGTAACGCCGCCATGCCGCCTCTACCAGGCCAAGAGAACGAGCGTCAGCCCGTCCACAACGACGTCGAGTTCCCCCACCCGCCGAAGTGCTTCGCGCTCGTGACCAACGTGCCCCTAATCGGGATGAACCCCGCGAACGGGTCAACAGAGACATGGCTCGGCACGCACAACCGGACGATCGCCAAGGAGGGCGGACAAAAGGGCCAGCGAGCGACAGGGCACATCCCACAAGACAAGCTAGAGGAGCAGGTGGCCGTGGCGGGCCCCCCGGTCCAGCCGACGCTGAAGAAGGGCAGCTTCGCGATCCGGGACTTCACGATATGGCACGCGGGCATGCCCAACAAGACGCAGGACATCCGCATCATGCTGGCGCAGATCCACTTCGCCAGCTGGTTCCCGAACCCGACGCGGCTCGAGTACGCCGACGACGTCAAGCCCGTCCTCGACGAGCTCGAGGCCAAGGGCGAGCTCGGCCTCGAGGTCCCCGTCAACTGGATCTCCAAGGAGGAGGCGCAGAAGACCTACCTCGAGCGCGCCATCGGCAAGAAGTACAAGACCAACAAGGTCGACGAGGAATAGAAAGGTTGGAGTGAGTCGAATGGTTTAGAATCTTAGAATCTTAGACTTTAGATCCACAACCCCCCCTACGAACTGTTATCACGAACTGTACATTTTAGATCATGAAGCGAATATAACGAGGAAAGTTTTGATGAGTGATTTCCATGCACCATCGTGGGGCCAGTGTATAATTCTTAGCGACTGTGACTTTGTGAGCAATTCGAGTTTGGAACCTTTGAAACCAAGGATGTTACTGGCTCGAAGAGAGGCTTCGATGGAATCATTTGCCCGATTCTTTCTGTCGCATGTACTAGAGGTTTTGGTCTGTAACTTTGAATGGTCATGTCTATCACCGGTGATTTCCAATATCGACGACTCGTTAAGAGCCAGTTAAGCAGTGTTGCTGACTGTTGTAATTGACTACCTACAACTTATGCGTTACGATTGATTACCTAATACAAGTGATCATGTTACCACCAAGTGCCTGTCACCGCACACCAACACCAACCGGACTCCCCTTTCTCAAACATCACCACAGCGCCACGAAATGCCACACAACCCCAAAGCTCCATGAATTAAAACCATCACAGAAAGGCGTATAAGGTTCGCATTAAGAGAAGAGTAGAAAATATCAACGTTATAAGTATATACCAGAAAGTGTTCTCCTGCTACATCTAATTAAAGGAGGAAGAACAATAGGAGGCGAAGAAGGAGAAGAACAGTATGTAAGTGTAAGTGTAGCCGCACCGTAAACGCCTTAAACCCCTGGGCTTTATCCGTGATCCAGAAGGATAAAGATCTAGATGCCCAACCTCTCTCAGATGCGCGTGTTCACATAACATATGGTGGCGATGCATGTATCATCTTAGCTGTAGGTGACCGGCACCAAGACCAGGAATGAACTCGAATAGTATCGGCACGCCTTCAACCGCAAACCATGCGATGCCTGTGATATCATCAGAAACTAAGTTTTTTCCGGCGTTGAAGGGGACGAGGGAAGACTGACCAGCATAGACGATAAGCTTTGTTATGACCTCGACATCATACCTAACGCGAGACTTGACGAGTTTAGAAAAGACCTCTTTCTCGCCTAGCTCGTCCTGCTGCCCAATATACATTTCCGGGTCGCCATTTGGTTTCTTCGAGTTGGTCGGTGAAACGACCATAGTTCCTTCGCCCATCTGCTTCTCGAAGTCGCTAGGCTTTTGTTGCCTACTATTAACGGCAGAGCTTCGCCCTGTCTGGTCCTTTCCGAGCTCTGGCACACTGGCTTTCGTGCGCAAGCTGGCATTACTCTCCTTTCTTTTCCTATCTCGATAGGCCAGGGTTTCGTACGCATCTGCGGCACTCTGGGGGCCAATTGACACGGACCTACCGCGTTTGGGATGGCGGACAGCCGTGATCAAGTTTGGCAAGTCGCTGACGCTGGGCATCACGTTGTCGACTTTCAGATGTAGCGGAATATTCTTGTACTCCGAGGCAGGCATAAAGAATCGTCTCGGCAAACTAAGACCCCACGTTTCTATAAGCCGAAAGAGGTGCGGAAGTGTCTTCAGTAGGAAGGGCTTGGCCAATTCACGCCAGATGAACACGACAAAGACACCAAACAAGACGCGCAGAACCACCGCTAGCCATCCAAGAGCATGAAGATCAAATACGATGGCCGCAAACGGCGATTGGGCGAAATGCCAAGTGCCCACTTCAAGGCCAATCATGACTCCAGCAAAGCAGACACTGTCGTCGAAGCATGGACAGTCGTCAGCGGGTTCGGGGTGCACCCTGACGAGAACGATGATCGTGAGCACGGCAGCGAAGACAGCGGCCGAGCCGTTCTGCTGGAGATAGAGCTCCAATGGCGGGCCATAGTAAAATTCGACTAGGCTTATTGCTGCGCCCATTATTGACCCAATAACCACATCCACAAAGCCATGCATCCCGCAGTAGAGACGACCCAGCACGATGCTCACAGCGTAGAAGTAGGACAATGCTTCGAGCGCCGATTTTGTGTTAGGCTGGAAAGGGTTATCTGGCGACCAGAGACAGAGGACCGCGTAGACTGCGACCGAGACAGCGTTGGCGGAGTGCGTCGAAGGGAAACCATACTCGAGTGCGGCGGAGCCAGACATGGTAATTCGGTGTAGGGGCGGGGACAATGGACGCGGCAGGGAAAAGAAATCTTTGATGAAGCCGGTGAAGAAGACGCCTGAGGCCAATATATGGACCAATCTAGCACGACGTTAGCGGCGCAAGACGATACAGGATCGAGGGGGCAGGCGAACCCTTTTCCAAATGACGCAAAACCACACCAGAACATGATGGGGAGCCCAATCATGAAAAATGTGTGAGTACCGAGGTTGGCGGTGATGGCAAAGTAGCTATCGAGCGCGGGAGAGCGCAGCTTTGCCTGGAGCCATGCCAGGTACGGTGTTTCCCAGCGGATTAGAGGCAGCGCCCGCTGTCGCAAGTCGTATCGCCATTTCGGCAGAGCACGCTTATCTGCCAAACAGACCGTTAGCACCTCGCGCTGCCGCTTGTCGTATTGTACACATATTCTTGGGTTTCAAGGCGTGATTTTGCAGTTCCCGCACTCGCAACCGTGGCATCATGGGTAGTCCATACAGTGATCTAAACTCCTCAGTCCAGCATCAATCACGGCTTCCTTCTTCTCTCCGTTTACAGGAGAGGCGAGAGCGGTCGTGTCTGCCGTTGGATTGGATATGGCGCCGTCGAACTTAGCATTGAAATCGGCGCCATTGGGCAAGGGCGGAAACTCGGTAGTCATGGCCCTGGGGAGACTATACGACTGTACGTGACATGAAGATTGGGCAAGGAAGAGGCGGATGTGACAGAGGCTCCCCAGGCAGTTGGCGCATCGAATCGTGAAGTACAATGTGAAGTCGTTAGGTGCGTGGCCCGAGGGATTAGGCGGGGCGTTTCGAGACTTTAACTTTGTCGGTGTATTCTAGAAGTCCGGGATCGATCGTCCAGGTGAATTGGATGGAGTTTGGCTACCTAAGGTTGGGTGGAGAGCAAGTCTAGTGGGTTGAGTTCTAGTCTACCCAGGTCGTCGATGCGTAGGCTGATTGTTGAATAGGAGGTATGACGGTAAGAATATTGTTATTATTACCCAGGGAGCATGCGAGTCCGACTTCATTGGGTGCGGTGAAAATGTGCGAGGTACGTTGAAGGCGGAATGCGACGAATGAAATAAGAGGTTAATGTCTTGAAGTCGCACCAGGACCACTGTTTATTTTAGGAGCTGCTAATAACGGATGAACCACCACCAAAACCCCACCATCACACACACTGGCCTTACTATAATTCCTGCGGTACATACGTACGTCGTCCCTGGGATGGCACGTTCGGGGGATCCAGCGGCCCCAGATCTGCCGGGCCCTCCACGCAACTGCGCGGAACCCGCCCTGCCCTTCTAAACCTTACCTCTCATAGCTGATCTGGGTAGTTAATTACCTCGAAGAGGTTAGGTACTTAGTAGGCACCTACCTGTTAGATTAGGTGCCTACGTAGATAGGTAATCTAGGAAGATTGCAAATTGGAGTATATCGTTGACATAAAATACAATGTTTAAAAAAGAATACCATTGTCGGATGTGACACCTTCATTCTTGTAAGGGTTATACTTATAAGGGTTATACTTAGAGGTTTGTTCAACATGTATCGATGATACTTTCGACCTTGCTAGCCCCAAAGGGCAATGGTGGCTAAGCAAAAGTTCATTTCCGAATCTTGCTCTATCTACAAAATCCAATGCTGTTTCAATTTGCATGATTATTCCAACAGCCATTCTTGTATTTGTTTTAGGTCTAGCTGCAAGGCTGAATTTGTTGAGGCGAACCTTAATGTTTCATCCCATCAACCCAATTCGAATTCGAACTCGCACAAGCCACCAAAAACGATGTTGAAAATCCGTGGCAAACGCTGCATCATAACCGGCGGCAGCCGGGGCATCGGGTTAGCCATTGCGAAATTGTTCGCCTACAAGGGAGCTAGTTGCATTCTGGTTGGGCGGCACGAGGAGAGCCTTGCGACGGCCGTCAAGTCTTTTTGCAATAAGCCTCTACAGAAACACAGCTGGCACGCCTTCGATGTGTCCGACCCGCAAGGTTGGCAGGACATGATGCTTAAAATGAAATCGGTACGTCGTGAGGTAGACTTAGGTGATCGAGGAGCATGTGGCAGACGCTGGTGACTGAACACCATCAATGCTTTCTAGGACCGTGTCGACATACTGGTTAATGCTGCTGGTATTTCTCAAAACTCGTTTCTTCTTCACATGTCAGACGCCGAGCAAGACAAAATCCTTGATGTCAACCTCAAAGGAACCATACTTGGTTGCCGGACCGTAATCCCACGAATGATGAAGCAGAAAACCGGTAAGAACTCCATGAGAAGACAGAACCTGGTTTACTTAGCTCACCTAAAAAGGCTGCATTATCAATATATCGAGCCTCTTGGCGACACATGGTGGGCGAGGTGCCTCAGTCTACGCTGCGTCAAAAGCTGGAGTAGTTGGTATGATCAATTGCTGGCTTGGCTTTCTTTTTGTGTATGGTAGCCTATCTAACTCGCGCATAGGTCTAACCCGGTCAATCGCCTGGGAAGTAGGACGATTTAATGTTCGGGCAAACGTCATCCTGCCTGGCTACATTCAAACCGATATGATCGAAGGTGCGGTATTCCCGCGCCTTTTCAATTTCGTTTCTCTCTTTCGTCACACGTTTCCGAAACGTTTTCCCTCTCATACAGTGTAACAGGGCTAATATACAAGGCTTGTGAAGGTATGAACAATAACGGAGATCTTGCTGCTCTCATCCCCATGGGCCGTCTAGGAGATGTAAACGAGGTTGCTGAAGCTGCGCTCTTCCTTGCGACAAATAAATATGCACACAACTGCGTGCTCAATATCGATGGAGGCTTGAGTGCCACGTGATCGAAGGCATGCTCTGCAAATTTCTGTGAAGACTGAAACGGGAGCTCTGTTGCGGTCATCTACAAAGGGTTCATTAATCGTCGATGGTGATGGCGCCGGTGCCAGCGTCGTCGTCAAGTACGACCACGTCGTCACCCGCAACTATTTTAGCCCTCTTCTTCGCCGATAGTGGATCGTTGTCATCCATTCTGGGTCGCTTAAGATCCCTTGATGTTGCTTCTGGTTCAGGCTCACGGGGTCGAACCAATGCGTGAGCCCCATTTGTGCCAGTCGTTGCAGACTCCTTTCTAGGCTTGCGTGGAATTTCGGGTGCCTTATCTGGCTCCAGACCTTTGATGGGTTTTGCCGTGCTCTCAATGGAACTAATAATGAAAAAGTCAATAAGTATAGCTGGCTGAGGGCTGGAAGGCACTGTACGATGATTGTATATTCAGGACGACGTTGATGAACGTATCATCCTCTTCTTCGTCAACAATGGTTACGAAGCTGTTTTGGTTGACGCCTGTGTAGCATTAGCGGAAGGATACTTCGAACATATATAAAGGCGCTTACCAAGCTCACTGAGCAGTTTTTCTAGGTTATCGGTTTCGTCAGGATCGTAGAGCAACCCAGTATCACTGTTGACCGCGAAATCGCGGTCACCAAATCCTAATTGAAGCTTTACGAAATCTTCAACTAAATCGTTTAATGTCGCCCGCGTAAGATCCACGCACACGCTGGTCTGGTAGTTGCTGCAAATCGGACAGTCCGGGTTAGGCGCACGAGGTCGGTCCGGAGCTAGCAATCTCTGGCCAGCGAAGGGCGTCAAGAAGACCTAGCAAGTCAGCAATCTCGCAGTACAGAGCTTCATGTAATACTCACTTCCTGTGCTTTATCAAACTCTCCTCTTAGGACTTTGAAAGATTCGAGGACACATAAACCCGCCACGATCGCATTCGTAGTTGCGATCGCAGGTATGATGTTGCCGGCCATTTGTTTGATGTCAAAACGGGATTTTGGCTCGATACCAAAGACAAGGGAGCGAATATTAGCACTGGCAGCAACGAAATCTAGTGTGTCATCGTCGTCTTTGTCGAAGCTTATCATAGCCTGTGGGGAATCATCGCCGTACTCTTTCTTTAGGTCCAAAATACGTTGGCTCAAACGATCCAGACTATCATTGAAAACGACCAAATTCTCCTCCAGACTCCACACTTTTTGTCCATCCTGGATGAGAGATTCTTTTGCAACATTGGCCTCAGTTGCCTGGCGTAAAACCGACTCGTATTGCAGTGGCTCGGGAGGGGTTCGAGACTTCCACATATCTTCCATAGATCGCAATCGCGTAATGTCACTGTTGAAAACTTTGTCAAACAGCATTTGAGGAAACTGGTCCGTTCCAACCGATTCTCTAATTTTTCTCAAAGCCTCAGACTCCTTCTTGAGCTCTGCTATTTCCTTCGCGTTGTCGCCATTTTCTGATGTGTCAAGAGTGGCCTGGTCTTCGCTGGCGCCAAATATCTCGTTGAGAAGATAGCTCTTCCCCCAAACAATGCAATGAATGGGCTGGCTAGGTGTAGACCGAATGGTGCAGACGGGAAAGGACTTCGGTACTTCCTTGGCCGCACAGTCGTAGCATGCAGTGACACCTTTCTTAATGACTTGTACCTGGCCGTTGAATCCCGTAGTTCCACTCTCGATGAGGGGAACGTCGGCGGCTAGGCACATTCTATTCACATGTCGTCTTGCTTCAAGGTTATCTAGCGCATTGAACACCAGGCGAAACGCCTTGAACCATTCCAGGCCGAACTGCGCATCCTTGATGTTTGCATGGTAAGCAACAATATTCACGTTGGGGTTGAATCTTTGAGCTGCCTCTTTAGCTATCTGCCCAAGAGATCAGTATAATGCCATGCCGCTCGCGAACTCTTTGCTATTCCGATCGCGCCGTACCTCAGCTTTCGACTTCTTGATGTGCTCGTGCCGGAATAAAAATTGGCGATTGAGGTTACTCAAATCAATTGTGTCGAGATCGACGATATGGATCTCACCGAAGCCCGTGAGGACTAGGTTCTTCAAGAGTTCGCAACCAATACCGCCAGCGCCAACCATAAGGACTCGTGCCTGTGTAACCCTAGTCAGCGGGTTTGGTTCTAGGATAGATTCGTGGTGAATTGTTTCGCAAAACGACGGTTTATTACGTGACGGCTATTGTAATGGAGAAAGCGGCTTTCGGGACAAGATCGAGGTGTGCGCGCAGGAGGACGAATACCGTATATTCGCTGAGAGAGGTCGCAATCGTAGGTGCACGGTAAGAGGGCATCGCCATGATTTGGGAGAGAGGTAATATGAATGCGATTCGAGGAATTCGAGCTGAAATGAATGCGGGAAACGCACCTGTTTGATGCTCGAGTTGAGCGAGGGGCCAAAAGACTGGCGATTGAAGGAGTCACGGTCCGGCGCCATGGTTCTGAGCGATCCAGATGTTGTCACGGAGATATAAGCTGTGGATGCATGTGATGCGGGTTGAAGAAAGTTTAAAGGACGAGGGAAAGTAAAATGGTTGCGAGGAATCAAAGTCAAGGGAAGAGGATGTATACCTAATACATAATAAGATGGGATTGACTGAGTGGGAAGCGGAAGGATGGGAGCGAGCGCAGAATACGTAACTACTACAACTACTACACCTAACGTTGTGGTTTGCGCTAATCCTCAGCCTCGGAGCGTTGCCGGGTTGCAATATGTACAGTAGGTATGTACCGGAGAGAAGGCGCTGGGAGGGCGTGACCGATAATAAGAGATTCAATGACTTGAGAATGCATGTAGAAACATGCGGCTTTGGAGGTTCCTTATGCCAGATGGCTATGTCACTACCGCACGGCAAGAGAGAATATGCTACGCAATGGCGCGCTGCGCAGCACAGGTTAACTGTGGGTCAGAATTTATTAGTGCATCTAGGCGGTGCGAGGTACCTAAAGTGCATCAGGGGTGGACTGCGGGATCTGACGCGATTGGCGGATACCTCCCGTAAGCTGTGCGTCATTGGAGGATCTGTAGTACATGCCCATACAGGCCCGGGTACCATCCAAGGTACAGTGCAGGTACACATGTACTACTACCTAAGGCATTGGACATGATCAACAGCAATTTGAACACTCACTTGGGCTACCTACATAATCATATACTATACTATATGATCAAGATATTTATTGTCCGAATAGGCAATTGTCTGACTTATTTCGGTCGCGTCCCCCCCGACCTTCGTTCGTATTCTATTATCCCTAAAGTATCCGCACCAATACTTCGGTGTGCTCAGTTGCGCTCCACCTTACGCCCGAAACCCCACGAAATAGCTATTCACACGATTGGCCTAGAACATCAGAACAGGGCTTTCTCAATCGCAAAAACCAAAATGTCGGATGACGAGGCGGACCCGGAGCTCCTGGCTCTTCTTAGACAGCATCTGCAGGGGAAATTGAATCTGGACGAGAAACCTGAGACAGGGGTCTTGGAAGGGGCTGAATATGTCTACGACAACTCGATAGACGTAGCTCTGGACATGAGAGCAACCAAGAACGCGGCCGCGTTTATATACGAACAGATGCAGCAGAAACAGTACTCTACCGAGACCTGGTCAGAACACGAGCTGCACCCGAAGACGAAAGATGAGTCAACCGTCGCTTTCATCTTCACCATGGATCTTCTTAACTTCTCCTTCTGGTCCCTCCGCCCGGAAGGTGAACGCTTCGCTGTCTCCTACCGAGACAAGACTTGGACGGGATACTGGAGCCTGGTTGCTTCACTCCAGCGAGCATTAGAAGAGGGTAGGTAGATGGATCTCGATGCAAACGACGAGCCACCGTACCACATCACTTTCTTTTCACACGGTCGTCTCACACACAGGATCGTCTTGGTTAATTCGGTATTTGCTTAAGATATACCCATTACCGATCCTCACTTTTGGCAGAACGAAGAAGAATGCAATCTAGATTCATTGAGGCATGTCTTTCGTTCATGCACCGACGAAGAAATCCCGTTGCTCGAAGCCCGTCTCACCTGTTTACGGGAAGCTGGTCAGGTTCTATATGAAGTAGGTTGAGTGTTTCTTACCCCCACCATGTCACCCCACCATAGCAAATGACTGTGTTACCAACGCGCAACGCGGCTTCTTGCAGAAGTACAACTGCAGTTTCACGAACCTCATAGAAGCTGCCAACGGCTCCGCCGCCGCATTGGTCAACCTACTCGCGCGAGATTTCTTATGCTTCAGAGATGAATTCCAATTCGAAGGTCGACGTAGGCCCATCCGTTTCCTCAAACGTGCCCAGATTCTAGTCGCAGATATCTGGGGTTGCTTTAATGGTGAGGGCTACGGTGCTTTCCGAGACATCGACAAAATCACCATGTTTGCCGATTACCGTGTTCCACAGATCCTGGCCACGCTCGGTTGTATTGGGTATAGCCCACCCCTGCAAGCGCTGATATCAAGGAAAGAAACCATCGAAAGTGGGAGCAAGTACGAGATGCAGCTTAGAGGTGAGTCTAGTCCCGCCACCGGCTCCAACGGATCTGTTTGTTAACCACTTGGGAATTTAGCTTGCAGTATCTGGTGCGTCGAACTCATCAGACGTGAAATTAAGCGTCAACACCCGGAGGCCAAGGTCAACGCGATCTTGATAGACTTTTTCTTATATGATACCATGAAATTGATGGAAGCTGAAGGTAAGGAAACTATGCCGCATCACCGCACGCGAAGTATTTGGTATTGAGGGGCTACTTCCTTAAACCCGGCTTGCAAGAGGATTTGAAAAGCACATTCGTATTAGGATAGTCACACAACTGTTACAACTTGTAAATAGTGAGATGAAGGTAAAATAGAGTCAATAAGCATGGCCACTTTCATCATTATTGAGAGTAAACGCAATTCAATTCTCCAAACTCCAAGCGCCATCGCAGAGCATCATAACAGCCAAACACCCCACGCCAGATCTCGTCATATGCATCAGTCCTCGTATACAGACATCTCAATCCACTAGCGTATGCGTTTAGGATTAACCAGCCGCAACCGCGGTTGAGTTAAGGATGTCATCCATATGCGCCCTCTTGATACCCTTGGTGCCTTTCGTTTCCTCCTTCATCAGCACAGCGAGAACCTCAACAGGCGGGTTTAAACCAAGTCTGTCAGCCCGCTGCCAGCGCTTGATGCGGCTGACACCAACGCAAGGCTAAGTATGTTGTGTTAGCAAACCCCCTCACAGAAGAACTAATACGAATGCGCACGTACTCCATATTGCGAACTGACATCCCAATACCGAAGGATCTTCTCAGCCAGGCCCAAGTCCTCTTGGTGAAGCCTCTTCGTCCTGCGCTCGTTCTCGATGTTGCGCCAGTACTGGCTGATCTGACGATCTGTGATCTTATCTGCGCGCAGCTCTGCTTCGGTCTTTTCGCGCTCCGGCTCTACCACTTCCTCTTGTATCTTCTCCTCAGCCACGTCTTTGACGTCGGGCTCGGCATGAATAACATGTTTTGCGAGAGGACTCTTAGCAGGCGTAGAGACGAGATTCTTGCCCGACTTTGGTACGGGCTTGGTCACCCGGTGGTTGAAGGACAGGGTGGCTTGCTTCCCGCCTCCGCTGGATCGTCTGGTCGCAGGCATTGTCAATGAGGCAATTCTTGATTAGATGTCAAGTATGAATGTTGCGGGAGTACGATATTCAACGCATTAAAGTGTACTGCGCTGCAAAGAGGATAAAAATGTTGGTTTTCAATTGAGTAGTTTAGCGCCTTTGACGAATCACTCTTAGATTGCTGGATCAATTAAGGTAGGAATGACGTGGGGGATTTCCACTACGGGCAAGCAGGCAGGTCCATTGGCGGGGCAACACGAAAGAGATGCGGACTCACGTGACTGTTTCTAGCCAAGTCCAGCTTCTCCCATCTCGAAGCCATTTGTTTAACACTACCTAAGACAATTGTTAGATCAACAAAACGGAACGAGCCAAGGCTTCGAAGATATCATTTGTTTATAGTTTGCTTAAATAAGTCTAAACACCATCTCATATCCTCATAACACATTACAATAGGTATGATACAGAGCCCCCCAGAGCCTAGGGGCCAGGCGAACAGCTGGCGGATAAGTAGACCTTTTAAAGCTCCTGTTTCTCCAATGTACTCGCAGCTTGAGTCTTGTTAGGTGAAACGTGGACTTGCCAGTATTTTCTCCAGTCCCACCACTGCCCTCCTTCCTTCTCATTATCTCCTTGTCCAGGCTTCCACATACCAAAACCCTTGCCGGCGTCGTACTCAGGAAACTCGGCCTGCTCAGCAAGGAGGTTTCGCTTTTCTCCCTTCTTCAAGTACCAGAGGAAGTCCTCGGACAAGTGAATATACTGCCTCAAGCCCTCATAAACGTCGATCTTGGCTCCAGTTGTCCAACTCAGAAGTGTTGGCTCGAGAATCGGCGCATCTGTCACGGAGGGATGAGAGGTGCCGAGTGAGGTCATGAACCAGGACGGGTTTCCACGCTCGTTATTCCCTTCGACAAGGTCGCGAACAACGTCAAAATGGGCTCGTCCGTAGAAAATGCTGTGCTTGCTGCTCCATGAATTACTGTGGACAATCAACAGCGGCACGCGCACGTCGTCATTTAGTCTGCCGCTTTGTTTCCCGGGATCTAGAACGATGGCGCCAATGAATGGTCTTTCCTTGGTCGGTCCACCTTTCAGAGCCTGGAGCGCGCCTGTCGCGCCAAAACTGTGACCAGCCATGATCATATTGTCGACATTAAGCCGTCCAGCCCATTCATCCAATTCTTTGCCCTCCTTTCTTGAATTCTGTTCCAAGACCTCGGCGCCTTCCCCATTATTGATTTGTCTCAACACTCTAACGACCTCTTCGATTTCAGCTTCACGGAAGTTGAGCTGAACTCGGTTAAAGTCGTCGGCTTCTAGCTCTTTGCCGTTCACTGTTTCAACCTCGGAGCGTCTGAAGGTCAGTTTCGCATCATCCGGCTCGCCTGACCTTTTGATAATCGAACCCGGGCATGAGCCATCCCTATGCTCAAGCATAGCAACAATAAAGCCCCGTGATGCCAGCTCGCCGGCGTAGTGCGTATAGTCGGTCCTGCTCGAAGCCATGCCATGAGAAAAGACAATTATCGGGTGCCCATCTATTTCTATAGAAGCCACTTTCTCCAACTCTTGGCTCTGACGAGTATCCGGATGGCTTGCTACAGGAGGAGCCAGCTCGGCTAGTGGTGTATCGACTTTAGCAGGAATTTTAATACCACCAGCAATGATGCGAAGCGCGCCCGTCAAAATCGCATTGGTAACGCGGTTACTAATGCGTGCGAACTTGGCGTAACCCTTTGCAGTCACCGAGATTGGCCGTGATATCCAATGGTGCCTCTTCGCTTCTTGACTCTTCCCATGGGCGGCCGGATAATACAGAGTAAATAAGACTGTCTGCAGCTCGAATGCATTCTCGTGTGAATTCTTGAATCGGGTCGTTCCTACAACACGAGGTGGTGACACAGGAGATTCAAGGTCAACACTCCCGACTGGGTACGGCCCGCTGTACATTGGCAACGGGCTCGCAAAAAGAGGTAAGGAAAAGAGGTAGCAGTATAAAACGTAGAAGACGACAATAGCAGAAAGAACGTATCGCCAAGTTAGGCGAGGTTGCAACACGGATGAAACCCTACGACGCATGGATAACCCACCACCACCTTCGTATAGAGGAGCTTCGGGAAACGGACGCATTATGAACTGAGATGGATCTTTAAGATTTGATATTTACTATTTAATTGTTTGAGGAGAAACCAGCCATTTCCTGATGAATCCGGCTTGCGTACGTAGGTTCGCTTCAAGGCTACTTACAGCTATGACGCAATTGTAGGCCTTAGCGGCATTCGTAGCTGGGTGTGCCTGTAACACGGTCGAGTTTCACGCCACAACGTCATCTTCTAGCTCACTAGCCTCGGAATCAAAATAAGAAACAAATCTAGACCCGAATCGAATTGCCGGTAGGTAAGCACTTAAATTTAATCTCGACATAGGTATTGTATGTACCTCAAGTAGGTAGTTGGCTTCAACCAATACTATTTGTTCTTCAGTAAAGCCAACCGCTACAATGTCGCCTATTCGTCATCGAAGTACCTACGTAGGTAGGAATAACAAACTATTTGGTGGCGGCCGCGACGACAGCCTCAATCTCAGCTTCGGTAAACTCTTTTAGACCCAAGAGCTCATTATCCAACTTCTTAAAGTGGCTGCCATATCCCTCTCCCCAAATCGACGCGACGATCATGGGAAGAGCAAACTTGCTGGGATCTGGGCTCTCCTTCTTCAGCTCAGCGTATGCAGGTGGGAGCAAATCGTTCTCGACAGACACTTCCTTGCCCTGCCAAGCACTCCCCGTAACCTTCTCGGCCACAGCTTTAAGTTGCTTCAGGGTGGGAGCTGCATCTTGCACATAGACTGCTCGGTTCTTGGTCTCCTCGGGCTTCTTCAGCACACCTACGACAGCCTTACCAATGCTCGAGAGAGTTGTAGTACTAAAATGACGCTCGCCACCGTCATAAAGCGTGATGGTCTTCTCCTTGGCGTTGATGAGTAGACCGGCTTTCAGACCCCAGTCGAAGAACGGACCGGTGATGATGGTTGTGTAAGATATGTTTCCATTTGCTGCCTCCTTGGCCAGTGCCTTTTCGGCAGCAACTTTTTGCCCGAAGACAGCCAAAGCGGCGTTTTTGGGATGCGTTGTATCGGACCCGAATTCTGAGGGAATGAAACGCTTGACGCCAGCCTTCACGGCAGCTTCGATGAGATTGAGCTGCTTGGGGAGTCCTGGAAATCCAAGGGCGGAAACAATGGCATCTTGACCCTGGAGAGCATCTGTGAGAGATTCGATGGAATCGTAATCGACTGGCTTGACTGTGACTGATGCTGGAAGATCGTGTGTGCTCCCCTGTCTGGTCAAGACCGTGACTTGGAATCCAGCCTTGAGCAATTGTTCTAGGATGGGAGGGCCTAGGTTGCCGGTAGCGCCAGCAAGGACGACGTTTTTTATGGCACTCATGTTTAGATGGCTTTGGCCAGAGAAATGTCTGTGGTATGATTCTAGGACAGCTGAATGGATAAAATATGTGTCAAACTCGTGGTGTCGTATGATGGCTTGCTCCAAATCATATATTGGCTACCCTGTTATACAAGAGCTTACTTAAACTTCATAAAGTAGATTCAGTATCACAATCGCTTACTTACGCCATTAACCCGCTTACATGCGCAATCGAGTCATCCGATGATACCTACTTTACGCGATCCAATCGATAGTTATTGCACCATCATACTCATCCCACTCGTTATCCCACATGTATGTTCTATCCCACATTCGCATCCCACATAGCCGTTGTAGTTAGCATCCCAAGCTAAACCATATAGGGAATGTTTCCCCTGTTCGCCGGTGGGATATTTTATAAGCATACTTTAACCTCAAGTCCAAGACAATATCTTTGGAAAGCCAAGCATTGATGTTACATTAGACAATGAATACTCACCATCGGTTATTGCGACAGCGACGTTCTGATTATTTATCTTATCGATTCTTGTTCAGCCTTGATCAGGGCTTACGGTAATCATTGTATAATCACTACATCCCACATCACCGACCATCTAACGAATAGGCGGGTTTCCACCTCATGCAAGGGGAGAATACAATGAACCAGCCTAGCAATACATCGCTTCAAGATCTAGCTGCTGCGGTAAGAGACAGCGCAACCGAGTCTCCAACAGTGCCGAAGCTATTTCAATGTGCCGTGCCGGGCTGTGAAAAGGTGTTCCGACGAAAGGAGCATTTAACTAGACATCTCAAGTCCCATGACACTGAGCTACGGTATATGTGCCATATATGTGGCAGACGGTACGCACGAAGGTGGGTGAACTATGCATCAGCCTAAGTAGCAGTAGCATGATACAACGCGATGAACAAAGACATGAAAATGCTAAAAATTCATAGTGATGTCCTCAGGCGACACGTTGAGTTCCACCCGCAGTATTACAAGTCGAAGAGGAACTTCGTCGCTTGCACCCGCTGCCGGGAGAGCAAGACGAAATGTGACGATGGCACCCCGTGCGGATATTGCCGCCGCAGGGCGCTGCCTTGTGTTCGAACGAATACAAGCACAGCCAATGTGAACACAGATAGCATGGTTCTAGAGCCAACTTCCGATCATTCGAGCTCGCCGCCGAGCCCAACACAAGCCCCAGGGGCGTCGAGGCTTGAGGAATACGTCGACAGAAACCGCACGACAATACAGAGACGTCTTTCTATTTACTTCACTGGAATTCATCCGACCTGGCCTGTACTGCAACCTTCTACGGTTACGCCGTGCGGAAGCCCAGGCCTTTTGCTGGCATCGATCATGATGCTTGCAAGCTGGCTCGAAGGAGATCTGGAACACCTAACGTTATTTCCTATGGTGTTTGATGAAATTGTGGAAAAACAGCTTGTACGCTATGCCCTGGGAAACCGTCTATTGCATAGGTAGCTAATTCATCTCAGAGGCCAAACACGTCATTACAGATAAAACAGGCAATGGTCTTGTGTATCCTCTATAGCACATTCTGCCTTGTGAGTATTGCTCGCTTTTTTGCTAAATTCCAACACCATTACTGACTTCGAGCAGACTACGGAGGGTATGGCGCTCAAAGCCCTGAAGGTTCATAATATTCTGGTTGCTGCCTGCAGATTTTCCGGTATCATCGCTCCACAGCGAGGGATATTATATGCATCGGTTTATGTCCCCAGCGGAGGAAAGAATGAGGAGGCACACCACAGGTGAGATCACAGCGCATACACCAACACTCGCTCAAGCTGACGTCTATTAGACTAGCCTTCGCCTTGCTACGTCTCGATGCGTACCTCTCCGCATTAATAGATTTTCCACCCTTAATCCGGTATCAAGAGCTTTCCATGCCCCTTTCTCAGTCCACATGTTGGGTTAATGTGACCACCGAAGATGAGCGACGCAGACTATTAGACGCCGAGCCTCCGATGCGGAAGAAGACGTCGTTCAGCTTCAGGGTCCATGATTTGTTCGGCGCTCCTCGTGACAATGCCTTGGCTTCGCCTTGGACTAAGATGGATTACCATTTCATCCTGTGCGCTATCCAGTCTGGTGCTTGGGAGGGTTGTCACCATGCGCTTCGCACGGTTCCGGATGATATACACTCACGAACCCATTGTTATGATATCCGTAGTATGTGGCGGGAGTATCTTACGACTTGGATGTCTGGTTTAGAAAATGATTGCCAGGTTAGTGTTATGTCATTCCCCTTTACTACCACGATATCTGCTATGATTGGTTATACTGATACTATCTAGTGAGTTTACCGTTCACCTCGTCTCTGATAACCCTATTTAGACAAGATATCATAGAGTGGTACAACGACTAATCAATGATAATACTACATAGGCTTCGTCGGGACTATTTCACAAAACCTCGCGGGGATGACATGGCCCCGCAAACCTTGCTCCTATGGCACATAACGTCGCTCAAACTGCAAGCACCTCCAGATCTCTGGGGGCTGCAGGGATGCTACTATAAAATTCGCCCTGCCGGTACATCTCCTAACCAGAACTCAGGGCCGCATCCGTCCATCCGGCCTTGGCAGGTTTCCAAGGTCGCCCGCATGGCAGTGTGGCACAGCGCACAAATATCACGGATTGTATCTACCGAGCTTGGGCTGGAGAATCCGGCCATGCGTCTCCGCCTCAACCCTCTCCTCATGCCTGCACTCCTTATGGCCGCGATTGTCACGCTCGGGTATACGTACTACACACGCGTCTGTCCGCGTTGCACAGGGTGCGGCACTATAGATCTTGTCAATATATTCTCGGCCCCCAAGGAATGCGAGAGACTGGGTCCGTGGCTGGAGGAGGGCGTGGGCTTGACGAACTGGGGCATCAACGTTTTCACTGGCCTCCCTGTGTGCCAGTGCAGTATGATCAGAATGTCCAAGTGGTTCCGCGAGTTGCTTGCTCGAGATGAGCAGGCAGACGCTGCTCTGGTACTCTTTCTGAACGAGCTGAAGGCGGGCTTGTGGTGAAGTTAAACCTAGGTTGCGACGGCTTGGGGATATTCCGTTCTGTATAGTAAGGCTTATTGAAATAATACTTCGATATAAAAGTGACAATTTGTAGTATAGTTATATGCATAAATATGAAATACGAAGATCTAATAAATACTGCTGTGATATATCAAAACAGCTGAATATTTTAGATCGAAGAATACCCGTTTTACACAACGCCGTTAGATATATTCCTCGACATTTGAAGATGAATGACTGACGTATTGCGAGATACGCAAAGTCTCAAATTTTCCCTAGAATTTATCGCACACTCTGCCATTTTTTACGCCATATGTGCATTAACATATTGACATCAAACAACTACTCATAAAGCCTCCCATGTCCCATGCGTGCGTAAGCCCCCACAGCCCACCCGCCCGAACGTTTCGGTTGGAAGCGTAGGTAGCAATGGCATATATGCCGATCGGACGAGCCGGGTTTTCTCACGGCATGCATATTCACTGCTTTTTTAGGCGCCCCCGGGGCGATGAGCAGAGTGTAGCCTACTGGTCAGCAAGGGTATGCCAAGGCCCAAGACTGTCTACGTACTTCGCACAAACAATGTCAACTCTATTTCGAGTCGCTTCAACAACTGCTCTCTCGGGTCTTCTATACCTTAGACTAAGTTTCGGTTCATATGCACCTAGGTAGCCAATGATAAGTCATTTGCAGGAAAGAACTTCAGAGAATCATCTATTGAAAATTCCAAGGACTTTTGTCTAGTGGCGTGTAGGATTGCATCCACAAACGCAGGCTCTCACTTTTAACCCTTCCCTATATCCACCTGCATATGTCTATAAGCCAGCACTGCTTTTTTAGGCGCTCCCGGGGCGCTAAGTAGAGTAGAGTCTACGAGGCTGTGATTCAGTGTTGAAAGGCGAAAGACGGTTTACGTATTATCTTCGCACAAACAATAACAGATCTGTTTCGATTCACTCCGCTTGAACAACTACACCTAGAAAGACATTGGTGGTAACCGTATACTTGTCTACATACCTACGAATAGACATGCAAGGCTGGGACTGCCTTCGGGTTGGCTATAGTAAATGTGCACCAATAGCTCTCAAATCGCGGGGTTTGGTGTAGACAGACGCTCAGGTAGACACTGGTACTCTGCGATAGAAATAAATAACTTGAAAACAAAATCATTATTGGGACGGTAACACAACCGTTTTCGTGAAATGGTATCTAACAAGATTGAACACGCAGCCCATGCATGTTTCAGTACGAATGAGCTCGGAAAACGCATCTACATCTATCCAGCTTATGTACAGCCGCCATTCAGGCAAAATGCGTACGCAACATGCCGGATGCGTGTCTCGTAAAAACAAAGGACATCTATCGTCCGTAACCTGCGAAAATCAAGGGGGAATCGCTGCATCTCTATAACACCTCACAATCTTTCTATCCACTGCCAAAAACAGCCAGGACGCCATTGATATACTGCGTGTCCATTTACATCATTGTGAAACCAATTGCGAATGAAGTAGCGACTATGGCTGGGATGGCAAACAAGGCGCTAGAGACAGCACCAAGGGGCGCCAGTCGAGCGCTGGCATTGTCACTGGTCTGTGAATCGCTGCTACCACTGCCGCTACCACTGCCGCTTTGAGTAGGAGAGGCGGTGTTGTATTCCCCGTCGGCTAGGGGCTTGACGGCAAGGTTGGAAAGTTTAGTACCATCAACATCACTAACGGTTTGGCCGACCTTCCAGTCGCTCACGTCAATGATCTTGCCATTGAGCTTAGGGCTAATACCATTATCGATCAACTTCTGGACACCGGGAGGGGGGACGGGTAAGGTGAAGTTGTTGTTGAACCCATCCTCCTTGATCAAGCTTTCAGAGCATGTGGGGGGCTTGACAGACTTGCTGGTAGCCTTAACACCCTGCACTGACTTGAAGTCAAGCTTGGCATATTGGTTCTGTAGGGTACGGAAATCAGCGAGCAAATCAACGCTGTTGTCGGCGTTGACCGTGGCGAGTCCGTAGTTGTTTTCCTCCTGCGCAAATTCATAGACGACACCACCAGAGAAGACACCAGTCATATTGGGGCCGTAGATAGCGCCAATCTCCGTGAAGACACGGGGTGACGGAGTGTTGCAGCCAAACTCAGAGTAGAATACGGGAACAGAAGTGGTCTTGAAAAGTGCAACGAGCTGATCGTATGATGATTCATGGAAATTGCTGTTGCCACACCAAGAGTAGCTGTTTAGGGCGAAAATATCGGCGCGAGACATGTCATCGGCTTTGCCGTCAATGGCGCACTGGAAGTAGTTCCAGGTATCCTCCAAGACGTCACGGACGTCGGCGGCGGAGTAACCAACTGGAATGGCACGGTCGGCATGGTTCTTGATGTAGTTCTTGAGATCACGGGTAACTGCACGGATATAAGGAGGTACGTCGGCGGCCGTCTTGACAGAATCGATGACCTCGTTTCCAGAGAAGAAGGCGAGCAAGTTAGGGTAGTTCTTGAAGTTCTCTACAATGGCGAATGTTCGGTTGACATAAGCCTCGTAGTAAGAGGTCCAAGGCTGATAGCTGACAAGAGACTCGCCAACCAGGGGCGAGTTGACGTCGATCAGCATGTACATGCCAGCCTGTATAACCAATGCTGATTAGCTCCCGTGGCGAGGACCCGACACAAACAAACTTGGGCTAAGACTCACAGCATTGAAGATGCTTGCACATTCATCGTGGTTTAGATTGGGGTCCAAGTTGTACACCCGAATCGTGTTGATACCCAGCATCTGCATGAGGGCGGCGTCACGACGGCAGATGTCACCGTTTGACAAAGGATCTTTGTTGTGGCTAGGGTCGTAGCCGGCACTACCACCGATCTGATAGGCGACACCGACAATCTGGAAGGCATCGCCAGTCTTGGGGTTGACGAACTGCGAACCTTGAACTTCTAGCGAAGGCACAGCAGCCACAGAGGCGGCGGCGCCCAGCGCAGTGAGGGCGGCTCGGAAGAGCATTCTGATTGTGTAAGGCGGGATTTGTCGCAAAGTCGTACGCTGCTCGGGAAATGAGGAATTGTGTTTAGTAAAGTTGTTAGTTGAAAGCGAGGGAAGAGAGTGACTGGAAATGCCTAATGGCAGAAAAGAATAAGTCGAGAAAGAATGACTGCGAGCGAGTGACGATCGACTGAAAGAGAAAACCCAACAAGTCGAAACACAGGAGAAGAGAAGGAGTGTCGCAGGTGGTTGGCGGTACAATGATCCTTAAACGCAGATGGAAGAGCCAAGGGGGGCGCGAAAGAGCGTTGACGATGGCTTGGCGAATCAGCGGATCAGTGGAACAGCAGTAAGAGCCAGGGACTAGCAGCAACCAGGGTCGACCAGCCAATGGAGCCAATAGCTGCCCTTCGGAACCAGCCAACCTGCCCAAGTGGGAACAAATTTCAAATGACGATGTGGGGTTTTCCTGGATGGTACCTACTCGAGAGGTTGTACTTACTGCAGTATGCGCGCAAATAATGCGGTGGAAGGGCCGCCCAACCTCTCATGTCACCTTGTCAAGCATTATCTCTTTCTTACCTCGTGTAAGTGATTTTTTGAATCGTTGGTGGGCACGAACTGAAATAACGGACCACAAAGTACAGCATAAGAAGGCTATGCTTATCCGGCCGTTTATTCTCTCAGGTACGGCATATCACCAAAACACGACATGTACTACTGGATTAGCACGAGTGGCTAGAGGCAAACGCCATGATACGAGGTGAAGCATTACTTACCATCCATCCTAATCAGGGAGGTAATCCACCAAACCGTTCATGTTAGGCAATCCAATCTGGTAACCCACAATTATACCGACATAATACTACGTTGTATGTACTTATATACACTACAAGTCCCTCGTATAACATATCATGTGAGCAGCTAGCATCCAGGAGTACGAATTCATGCTTAGGACGCCTTGATAACTTCAAGTAGATGAGGGGGAAATATACCGCTATTGCGCCGTTACATATTGACTTGCATTTGCAAACAGACGGCGCAGATTCACTGGCGGGTTTGCAACAATGATGAAACATTGATCGCTGCGTGAACATGGATCGGCCAGCGAGAACTTTTTAGTTTTCCCCATTGCCCCTGAACATCACCATCAGATTGCCGAATGCTAGTAAAACTGTAAAACTGGGGAATTGGAGCAGGGAAGCGCTAACAAACAAGCGCTTGTCTAACTCAAGAACCCTGAATCAAAAGGAAAGGGCCGAGAAGGTCAATGCAGCCAAAGCGGCTTGACTAACCTTATTGAAAACCTTAGATCGATTGACCACGCCACTTTGTGGCTTGTGCACAGAACACAGCACAGCCTTGAGTCATCCCGCCGTTGTGTGACCTGAGTTCCCATCCATCCCACTAAGTCTGAGCGCAGCGGCGGCAACCCAGAAAATAGTGAGGAAAAGCGGTCGGCCGCGATAACTCGCCGTCCCGCCTCGACAACTTCACAGCCCTATGCGCTTTTCACGCCGCTGCGTCCCCAATATCAAGCGTCTGTCCCAAACCTCGGCCTACTGCAGCGTCCGGCGATTCGCGAGCACCATGGCGCCCAGTATGTGCACATCTCTCCTCGTCTTAGTTCCCGATGGTTATTTGATGCAAGCAAGGTAGCAGGATCTAAGGCGCCTGGCATAGCTTTAAACAATACCTAGATCTTGCTCGAACCTCGCAAGTGGTAGAATGGGGAACTTGCTAACACCTTCTAGTATCCCCTCCGGACCGCAGACCCCTCGTCATCTCGGGCCCCTCAGGCGTCGGCAAGGGTACGCTGATCCGTCGGCTATTCGACTCGCACCCCGACACGTTTACGTTCTCGGTATCGCATACGACGCGGGCGCCGCGGCCCGGCGAGACGCACGGCGTCGACTACTTCTACGTGCAGATGTCCGAGTTCGAGGACCTGATCGCCGCCGACGGCTTCGTCGAGCACGCCCAGTTCGGCAGCAACCGCTACGGTACGAGTAAGGCGACTATAGAGGAGCAGACCGCGAAGGGCAAGGTTGTCGTGCTCGACATCGAGATGGAGGTGGGTATTTCCATATTGAGGAGGCTAGGGGTCGTTATCATAAAGCCCACCCCGCTCACGAAAGAAAATACACAAGGACGGCAGAGGATGGAAGGGGGCGCAATAGGGCTACTCTACTTTGCGCGCTACCCTGCAGATTCGCGAACCCAACCTTCACTCCCCAGCCAAGCAAGACAGGATAAACAAGCTAACAAGCGAGCGGGAACAGGGCGTAAAGCAAGTAAGAAATAGCAGCATAGACGCGCGCTTCGTCTTCGTGAAGCCCCCGAAGTTCGAGGACCTAGAGAAGCGTCTTCGGGGCCGCGGCACCGAGGATGAGAGCTCCATCACCAAGCGTCTCAACCAAGCCAGGAAGGAGCTCGAGTACGCCGATACCCCCGGCGTCCACGACATCATCATCGTAAATGACGACCTCGACGCTGCGTACAAGGAGCTCGAGGACTTTGTCTATAAGCCTGCGGCATAGGTAGTGGGTCTATGTGAGCGGCTAACCTCGTAAAAAAAGGATAATAAGCAATCAGAATAGACCCTCGTAATAAGTTCGGTGGGGCAGTCGCGTTGGATATACCTAGACCACATACGACAAAAATGTCTTGATATAGAACAATCAGATTACGGGTGGCGATAAAAGTAGATACATGATGGTGTGCCGTAGATTATACCCACAATAGAAACACCATATACGACAATTGAAGAATAGTTCACGATGTTGATTGGCACAGATGCAGAGCGTTACAAGTCTCGTAATTTTCTCCATTAGGTATCGAAACTGTCTCTAGTCTAGAGCACAGCAAAGGCTCGGTTCTTGGATTAATCTTTTAAAAAATGAAGAGAGCTCCGGGGGAATACTAAAAGGAAATAAGAGGAAGGCCGGGTCATCAGAGTGTCCTGACACAAATACTGCTTGCTCAACTGCTAACTCACATACACATAACAAAGTTTCGGGCACTCGGATAGGCTAACATTTCGGCCGTGGTATCATGCAAGGCTCCGCTCCTTTCGCCCAAGCGCCATATCACCCATTACCAGCAATACAGGTTCAGGTACCTGGATCAT
The DNA here is from genome assembly GCA_019843955.1 of Xylaria sp. 218_066. NCBI lineage: Eukaryota > Fungi > Ascomycota > Sordariomycetes > Xylariales > Xylariaceae > Xylaria > Xylaria sp. 218_066. Next base: position 204,144 of record JADKYC010000039.1, on the reverse strand, counting down.
ATCTGACTTTTCTCGGTTGTCGCGGAGCAAGAACCATAAATTATTGCGCTCTGATTTTCATTTCCATGAGGTTGCGAGGAGCAGCTAATCGCAACCGCGTGATTGGGAACCCATCGTAGGGTAAAGAAATAGCTCAGAGCTTCTTGTAGATATGATGAGGTTAAGCGGCTTAGTAGCCATTCATGGTCATACGCTGAGAGCTCCTGCTCATCTCCCGATCAGCAGCAGGGCTGATGGGTCTGCTTCCGTGGCCCTGAGCACTGCTTTCCTTGAGTGCCAGCAATTGCTTGGCACGGAAAGTCTCGTAGTGGATCTGCGAAGTAGTCTCGATAAGGTCCTGGAGATGCGTCCGAAGCAGGAAATTGCGCAGGTAAACAAATTCGCAGTGGCTCTCATCCTCGACATTAATGACACCCCATCGGTTTTGACGCCCACGAACTTGCTGCCCATTGACAATAATAGACTTCTCCGAGCCAACAACAGCGAAAGGAACGAGGCTCTATAAACATATTAGCGAATGTAGCATACAAGGCCTGTAAATGCAACACCACCTACCTTGATCTGCGTGTTGATCGAGCGCTCCTCGTCATCAAGCTCATCGTTGTCGTACGGGTACATCTTGAGGTTGTGGAAGGCAAACTCTTCCTTGATACGCTCCTTGAAAGCCTGTCTCTCTTCCAAGGTCAAGGAATCAGCCTTAGCAATAACAGGCACAACATTGACGACATCTGACAACTTCTTCAAGACGACGATATCGATAGGCTTGAGAGAGTGTCCTGAGGGCTGGATGAAGAACAGGCAGCAGTGGATGCGGGTGTCTTGGATGTAACGTTCTCGCTGTGCCGTGAGTTCCTTTCGCAGGTACGCGGAGTGCTGATCCTTGATATACTTGACGATGGGGTCCCAGCAGCGGTCGTTGTTGACCAGGTCGCCGTAGCCCGGTGTGTCGACAATGTTGAGTCGTAGACGGACACCATTCTCTTCAATGATGTGTGACACAGGGTGGATCTCGGTGGTGGTTCGGATCTGCTCATCGGGCAGCATCCGACCCTTTGAGTCAATCAGGTGAGAGGCGAAGATGGTGTTGATGAGGGTCGACTTGCCCAGGCCGGTTTGACCTACGTGAAGCATCCATGTTAGCTCCCTGCATGCAGCACGATGCGTCAAGGGACCAAGCTATCGGTAGACCACATAAACACCAAGACAGCGGAACAATGAGACATACCAACGCAAATGACGTTGAACTGGAAACCTCTCTTCAACAGCTTGCGCTCGATTTGGGAGGTGATACTATCGAAACCAACATGGCTGTTGGGATAAACAGTAGGGTTGGCCATGGCTCCTGACTCGTCTGTAAAGGCGGACTGAATAAAGATGGGCGGGTATCGGTGTTGGTTCCTATTCCAAAAAGGAGCCTGGACGGCAATTGGAGGAACGAACAATCAAGCGAGTGGAGGGTGGATGAAAGTGAGTGAGATTGATTGCGAGGTATTGGCGTTGTTGAAGATGGAGAGGGTTGAAGGCGTCGGTTGGGAATTTTGCCGTGAAGGAGAATGTTCGTGTTTGCAACTCCTGCAACGAATGGTGCACGCAAAAGGGCGACTTGTTCCTGCCAACGTATAATTTCCGCCAAGAAGGTGCAGCTAAGACAAATGTTAGAAGCCAGTCGGAGCAGAAAGGGGAAAGGGGCCACCACTGCACCTGGCCGTCGCGTGCTAATTGGCTACAGAGCTCTCCATCTGCGTATTATGTGGAGTATCAGAGATGGGCTAACCTATTCGGTGATTCCTCTAGCTCTCATTTGCCGGCTGGCCATCTCCTGCGAGGCCTGGAAGCATTTGCTGTATCGAAGGTCCGAGCTTTTGACGATTTTGAACTTTGCGCCAGTACCTACTACGTCGAAATAGCCTTGAAGGACCGGCCACAAGCTCACCTTTGGCGTAGCAATCGCATCTGCCTCGATATTTATCGCATCGATACTCCTACAAAATAGACCAAAAGGGCGCATTCAATTGCTGCCTTGTCGGCCTTGCTATCGGCCACGAAACTGCGCACCTAAAGATTTAATCACAATGGCGGCCCTACAGCCGTTGCGAATGGCTTCCGCCTTCTCCGCTCTCTTCCCGCGGCTTTCGTCGCCAGCATTTGGCTCTTCGTTCAGATCGGCAATTCTATCCTCGCAGCGAGCGCAACAATCTCCTTTCCCCTCGATACCCGCTCTTGCGATTGCGATTCCTGCTGCCATCTCTAATATACCGTCATTGCTCGGCGACATATGGGAAGGCATCCTCAGAGCCGTCCCCAAGAAGAAGACATCGCACATGAAGAAGAGACATAGACAGATGGCTGGCAAGGCCTTGAAGGATGTCACAAACCTCAACAAGTGCCCAGCGTGTGGGGGCACTAAGAAGATGCATACGTTATGTCCCACGTGTTTAAGCCGTGAGTGACCTTTATATGTTTGCCGTGGTCTCGTAAGACTAACACTTTGAACAGGCATATCAGGGGAGCTCGGCAAGACTATGGAAACGAAGTGATAATGAGAATGGTTTGGACTGGCTTTATGAGTGTATATATGCATAGAATGGCGTTAGGTACTGATGCAAGATCGAGTCGATCAATGCGCTGTAAAAAATACTGTAAACCAAACAACATACCAGGTTCGCAAAGATTGAAACAAACGCATCATGTCAATTTTCAACAGCCACTGAAAAGATTGGATGGGTGGCATAAATCCTGTTATAAAATAGACAGGTGCAGATGTAGATATCTCCAATTTTTGATGAGCGACAGACAAGTGTAACTTGAAGCTGCCAACCCCACCAAAGCTGTCATTCTCGGTATCCCACCATCAACACCAACATTTCAACCTCTCCAACAACCAAACCTTTAAAAGTGCACAAATGGTTGAGCAACCATGGTATGAACTTCATTTCTAGTCGTTATTGTCGGCGATCGTCGCTGACACCCGCAATCGTAGTCGAAGCAATACTTAACTACACATACGGTGGATAATGGTCAGTACAACCTGCTTACCAGCTTGCACACGCCTCACTCTTCTCCCATCAAGCTTGCTTCGGCCACGATTAGAAGCTACGCTGCGACTCTTTGTCCCTTACAACAGCACCTACGAAAGCCATCAGCTAGCTCATGGAATTCTAATGTTTCAAAGCCCACATAACCGACATCTTTTCCATCGCCGCAGCCCCCAACGCGCTCCTCTCCGCCAGCGGCTCTTCGACAATACACGTGCACGCATCAAATGAGCCCGAATCCCCGCTCGTCCAATCTCTTACTGACGCGCATAAACTCGGCTGCCATCACATCGCCGTCTCGCGTAATGGCAAGATCGCGGCATCCGTAGGCTTCGGTGGTGACGTCAAGATATGGAAGGTCTCAGAGTCAAGATCCGGCGAATGGGAGTCCTTCGGCGAACTCGATGCAGGCAAGGCCTCAGAGAAGGGAAGAGGCGGCGCCGGTGAGCTCTGGGCCATTGCGCTGAGCGAGGAGGGCCAGTTCCTGGCTTCAACGACCTATGACGGGCGCATTAATGTGTGGGATCTCTTCGGCGACCGTGCAGCGACACTCCGCGAGTATGAGACGGGTACCGCGGGCTCTGGCAGCTTTGGCTTGTGTGTAGATCTGAGTAGAGATGGAAAGTACACGGCCAGTGGACATCAGAGCGGTGCGGTTTACGTGTTCAACAACGATACAGGACGCTTACAGTACTCCCTACCAGGTACGCTCATCTCATCTTCACAGAAGATCACTTACTTAGACTATTCAATGGCCCACTAATAATCTGACCGAAACGCAGGGTTGGCGAAACCCGTTCGCGCCGTCGCGTTCTCTCCTGCCGGCACACGGTTAGCCGCTGCCGGAGATTCGGGTATTATTGCCATCTATGACACGAAGCACGGCGAGCATGTGGGTAATCTGACAGGCCACAATGCGTGGATTACGTCCCTCGATTGGAGTGACACGGGGGAGTACCTGCTGAGCGGCGCTTTCGACGGCAAAGCCAAGATATGGTCTGTTGAGAGATCGGCCTGTGTGGCGACCCACAGTGAGACGGACAAGGCGCTCTGGGCCGTGCGGTGGCTTCCCAAGACCGTGCGGAACGAGATGTTCTGTACCGCCGGCGCCAATCGAAGTTTGACATTTTACCGAGAGGCCACTGGCGCTTGAAGATGAAACATCAGCCAAGCGGCAGCAAGGATGACGACAATGATGACACTGAGATTAGCCTTTCAGCAACTGTGTGATGTATATCGGCGTTATGAGAAAGGATATGGAAAAGGGGCTTTGCATTTGCCATGGAAAAATCGGGCTTAAGGCATTGGATCATATACTGGCAATTCCCTCTAGAAGCTTGCTATCACGTCACGTCGGGCTGTGAATCTTATTGGTCAAAGAGTATAGAGAAACGACAATATACAAAGATAAAATCACAGAAGGCTTGTTAGTCTTATCTGAAGTCCGGACATGGGATGTATAATGAGGTTCTAGGTAGGCCCGTACGAGGAAAATACTGTCATGACAGATTAAGAAAGGAGCTGTCATGTCACGTCGGATCACCTTTGCACGTGTTATTGTGATTGGGATGAGTGGCTGCCCGAGTTGAAGCAGGAGGCGTCCTGGCCTAAAAAAGTATGTGCTCCGTGAAAACTAACACGTCTGCAGACGTAGGCTCATCGACGATGAAAACCCCGGGATGACGATGTCACTTGACTATCGGGGGTTATCTCCTCTTCGCTTTCATCGAAGAGACGTGATGTGGCGTGCGTTTTCTGGATCCCGTTGGTTGCGTCGTCACAGTTTATAGATACGTAGGTGTTGTTCTAAGGGTGAGAAGATTTCATGAGCCGCTTAGGCGGGCTTCCCTCGCCTTCCGACCAAAAGAACCAGGCAGAGGCCGCGGCTTTCTCGATACTCTCGCCAAGCCCAGGTCCGAGGCCCTCAATTTCTTACTCGACTTTAGTCGTTTCGCATTATTGCTGTTCCAGCATGCACAGACTGCGGTGATTATGCTTTCTGCTGAGTGTAATCGTGGAAAGTGGCATTTAAACCCGAAGCGTTGCATATAGATAAGCTGGGAGAGAGAAGAGAAGCTACATTACATCATCCCTTGAAAATAACTAGATTGTATTTGACTTAGTTGTTTGAAGGCGTGAGAATATAGAGCAGTTCATAAGCAAACTACAAGACTAACTTCGGCTTTTGAATCTTGAGTTGTCCATTATAGACTCATCTTCCTATGTAGGTACCTACAGACAACCAGATGCAATCATATGGCAGTACTATGTAAGTGCATTCACCAACCTTCCTTCTCTCGTTTGACTAACATGAAAGTTGAGGGTTCAGTAAGCTATTGCCTCTACTACCCTTCCCTGGCACTGTATATTACTACTGCTTGAGGTCTGTGGGAGTGCACGGAGCCGCGGGTCTAGATGTGGTCTCGGTCGTCGTTAGGTTATGGGATGTTACCCAGCGATTTTTAGTAATGCAACTCAAGGTTTAGTAATGTAACTTGAGTGGGCTCCAGTTACATCTCATAGAAAATCCCGAATGATTGTCTGGGTACCGTAGTTATGTTTTGTAGGGATGGCTTGCTTTGAATTCCATATATCTGACCGTTGAAAATCCAACCTCGCTGCTACTGTACCTATATATAATTACTAATTCGGTGAGCTCGGGTGTTCTTATCTCGTTATATAGGTCGGTATATAACTCGTTTAGGGATACAGCGAACTGCACAACGATCGGATTTCCAGATGAAATTGGTAAGACCCGATTGATAGATCGTTTTCCAGTTCGGCGTAGATGTATCAACTAAGATACACGTCACAATGCAAGGCAAAAGGTCGAGCAGACCGGAAAATTGAGGTTAGATGATGCGACGGGCATGAGTAAAACCGCAACATGAGCGGGTATGCAAGCTAATCAGAGCTAAAATAGCCAACCTGTCGATACCTTGTATTAATTTACAACGGTACTGCGTCTTTAGTTGTGGCCTTCGATATAGTACATCCGATCGTGAACGCTGGGTAGTAACTACATAGTTACGGCACTTGCCTAGTCTTCAGACGACCCAACGCTTTGGTATGATTGGTGAAACCGTCTTGACGAGATGGCTTACAAAGGCCGCAGGGTTTTTAGCGAGCTAACGAGATTGAATCTCTCTTCAGCCTACTTTCTGCAGAGCTTAGCTGGTGCATCTGATATTCGGGACCGACCCCTCCTGATTTCTAGAAGCCCGTGAAAAAAAAAACAAAAAGGCGGCAACACAAACTCAGTACCACCTGCAGCACAGATTCTGCGAGTTGGTATGTGCGGAAAGTGGGCGGCATATGCATCGGATTACATTTGGTAAGGAGGAAAGCTTGGCTCAAGGACCAGTCCATCTTGGTGCATCATTTGCGCGAATGCGCTGGTTGTCACTGTGCCGCGACCCGCGCTATCATGATAAAGGCGAAAGGCGATATGAAGATCGAGGTCATTGCGTTAGGTTAGCATGACTCCCCGTTTTACTTACAGCACAATGCTTGCTGTAGGCACCCTTCGGCAAACATCGAAGCTAGCTTGAGGACAGAGGACACGGTGTAACAGGGCTTACTTGTTGGCCCTTGGGTTAGAGCATCGCTTACCCTACTGTATATGCACCTGCTCGGCTATGTATGTTGTTGTATTCCTCAAGTCATCACGTCACCATCGTCGGAGATAAAATCGCCTTATTTGCGGAAAAAAGGTGACTAGCCTCTCGTCATGGGCCCTCATTGGCTCTCTTGGCCAATATCAAGAGGGCCTAGAATACCAACGTACTCGACACTTGCTTTTTCATAGGTACGATACGGCCCAGATCTACATATATGATCAAAGGCACGTAGCCTACAGTGCAATTGAACGAGGTGTGTATATACGTGTACTCCCTAGAGTGTGTACTCGAAGGATGTCCACAGACGCTTTGACGGCGTCGTTTCCGTCCTCCTTTGACAAGAGAAGCGAAGCACATGATCTGAACGGGCTATGACGGCGGTAACGGTCTGTCTGTCAGGAGATCATCTGCTACCTTCCCAACTACAGGCGCATGGGCATGAGCGCAAAGAGAGGCGAAAGAGAGACGGAGGGCCTATAAGGCATTTGCTCGCTCTCAGGTCACACGGCAGCACAGGTCGGGGATCACGGCTCAGCCCGGTAGGCTCGGAGAGGAAGGAAAGAGAAGAGGAAAAAAAAAGAGGAGATAAAGAGGTAACAGTTGGGATTGCCCGCGTCGAGCTGCTGCATGCATGTGTGAGGCAAGTGCGGAGAAATAGGCGCACTTTCTCTGGTCCAGTTGCCCCCATTCCAACGCCACGGACACTACCACACTCCACGGGGCACTACCCTCCCTGGAAGCTCTCGGCTCGCCTCCGGACTGGGCTACAACCCTACTATATCTCAGTGTCTCTGCATCTCTGCGTCTCTGTGTGTCTCTGTGCACCGGCGCCATTTACGCCTACGCCTACCGCCTACCGCCTACCGCCTGTCGACCCCTCATATACCCGCGACTCAACGATGCGACCCTCACCCTGCTCCCCCACAAATGTCGCTGGATAAATCCGCCGCTGACAATGGGTCAATCGGTGCTCGTGACGGGCGGGTGTGCCGCCCTCGCTCTAGCTTGCTGCGGCTCTAAAATACCCTTCTGCCCCGTTCTTTTCTTCTTCTTCTTCGGCTCTGGCCTTGGAAGACGAGAGAGGCGAGCGGGCCGGCTTGCATGAACCGGGAATTGATTGAATGTCGGGATCGTCGTATGCAACAGCATAATCGCCAGACACAAAAGGGGCCGACAGCGGCGCCACAGAGACGCCAACTCTTACCCGCTTTTCCGGTCACAGATGCTGCCGCGTAATCGGTCGTACTCTCGGGTATCTGATACTTTGGTCGAATCTGCAGAAGCACTTCTTGGCTGCTAGATCAGGCCTACCTACCCAGGTAGGTAGGTAGGTAGGCAGGCTGGTGGGCCGGTGGGCCTCGTACACGGCACATTGATGTACCCCAGCTTGATTATCTATGGGAGCCAAACCTTGGTCTTCGAGGAAGATGGGATAGTCCTAGATTTGGGCCATTTGCACCATCTGGACCACATCGAGGCGGGGTACGGATGGTTTCACAACTTCTCCCGGCAGTCTTGACGTTGACTCCTTGGCGACTGTAGCCCTCGGTCGCGCACAAGGCAAATAAATGTGTGGCGCCCGGACGGATTCGACCCCCGGTTATTCTCCGCCGTTCCCATGACCGTGGATGTGGTTTTTGAAGTAACCCCCAGGACATTGCTTCTTGGCATATCTGCAAGTAAAAGACCCAATGCTCAAGATACATAATCTATGAGGATCATGGGGTCGGCGTAATGGGCCGTCGTATAGGAACAGCGTCCCACTAGAGATAACCCCGCCCGGCTCTCTGGTCATTCTGTCCCGTTCGGAATCTGAGAATCTGGTCACTGATCAGTGTCTGGGCCCATGAGGCTCGCGGAAGACGAAGTTAAGGAGTGCCCAATTTACCTGTGGTCCTGTTCTTGGACCATGATGTGATTCCGTCCTTGAGCACAACTGCAGTCCGCGATGGTCGGCTCACAACGTCGTCAATGACTCAACCCGAGCCACGTAAGCTTTTATAAGAGGTTAAATATCATGCCGCCACCTTTTTATAACCCTTGGCATAGAGACGCCGAGCCGTGTTGAACAAACCCTATGTAATGATGGTGAAATGCGACGTGACCATGTATATCCAAGCCACGAGGGTTTGTTCAGATCAATTTGCGAAAACTCCCAACGGCCAATGCTATGATGAAACAACGATTCTAGCGCGTAGCTAGGCCTAGATGCGGGCCTGTCCGGTCGCGCTAACATCCTTTCTAATTACCCCAATGCTGAGACGCAGACATCCATGGATTGTAACCATGGTTTGAGAAATCATTGTGAATAGGCGATGACTGATCGCCCATTGAGCCTCGTAGGGCAGGGTCTACCATGTCCTGCTCGTTTCCCTGATCGTGATAGTATGAGCTCCAATCTGTCTGCAAACCTGCTGCATCTGAGATGTGGGAATAACCCGCATATTGATCATAATTTGGATACTGGTGCCCTGCTCAATTCTCAGTCAATACTCCCGAGTACATGAGATAGATCCAGAAACATGAAAGCCAGGTCATAACGCATTGCCGGGAGTACCTGAAGCTCATATTTCTGAATCGGGTAGCTAGCTAACCTTGGTGGTAAAAATCTTGGCGTGGAGAAAGTTGTTGGTAGGAACTGCCACCATGAGAGACCATTCCTAGGTCGTGATTGGAATCCAAATACTGGGATGATGGCAAACAACGGTCTGATGCGAAGTCTGACCTAGAAGAAGGGGTAGGGTCGCTAGGCGTGGCTGGTTCAGATATTGTTTGTTGACCCTCATCGGAGACAGGAGCATCTGGCGATTTTGATGCTCCATCAGTTGTCTCGTGCGAGATGCGCATATGGCGAGTCAATAGATCGCGACGAGAGAAGGCTGATCCGCAATGGCAGATGTACGGCTTCTCCTTAGTATCTAATATGAGAATTAGCTGAACGCCGCGAATTTCGTTAGTTTGATACGGCTCTGGTGGTGGAGTCGTGAAGGATGCGGAAGAGACAAATCAAAAGTTGGGGTAAAACGGACGCGTGCGGACGTGGCGTTCAAGATGCTCCGACCGTTTGAAACTTCGCCCACAATGTGGGCACAAACGCTGTTGGACGTTGGAGGACGATCCATCTCGACGGCGGCGGCGTGTTTGAGACTGGTCCATTTCTTGTTTCTCGGCCATGTGCCTAAACAAAGAGTTGTATTTTGGAGAGAAGGTATTGGTAGTTTTTGCAAGAACGATGTGCCAATTACTGGTTGGAGAGGAACAAGAGTGCTCTCAACACGACCAGCACTTCAGAAACAACCACACGATGAGAGCCAAGCGTCTGTGGGGAGAAGCCAAGGGATAGGGATGGGAGGGAGGGTCTCTTGGTAAAGAGGCAAGGAAGAGCTAAGCTATCTAAACTAAACTTGGCTAAACAGACAAGAGTACAGGGGGGGCACTTGGTTTTGTAGGGCCGTTTTCCCCTTCTCCACCTCCCTCAACTCCTCACGAGTTACAATTCCGGTGCGGATATAACCTCACATGGCCAGGGGCCTGCTGTTCTTTTTGAGGGGTTCTCCCGTTGTGGGGTATGTGCAGTACAGGCCCCTTCTACCGACATCTCCCGTTCCCTCCGGACCTCGAAGCCAATGATAATCGGTCAGAACACCACCGACGAGTGGTTCCATCGCCGTTATATGTTCTCAAAGGCGTATGACTGGCTGGGATGTGCTCGGCCGACGCGGTGATCGCCTTCGCTTAGGTCAAGCTTCTGAATCGGGGTTAAACGAGCCGAGAACAATATCATGATCCTGGCGGCGGCAGACATCGCTCGCATCTGCCCACAATGATGTGCCCTAGACCTAATCACGAAAGATAGGGCGACCCGTCCTTGCGTTCAGCCGGCTGCTTGTACAACCTAGCGACTTCATCTCGGTGCTTTTTCCATTTAACAGGCTCAGACTAAGTAGGGCTATAAACCTCTAATTTCCTGCACGAGAGAAAATGCCTGAGAACTGCTTGGTGACGTGATGCTCATCTCGGCTATACGGAGACAAGACGGTGCTGTCCGTCACCAGGAAAGGAAGTAGTGTTCTGCACGGTTAGTCATCCCGAGACAGTCGACGACATACATACCGAATGGAAAGGAAAGCTTCCGAAGCCGGCAAGTGAACGTAGCCAGCGGTACCACGATAGTATACACGCAAATAGTAATGGCGTACATGGCGGGTTACGTGGCCTCTTTTAGCCTGAGATCTAAACGAATGTTACACCCTGAAACTAGTGGCAACACAGTCCCTGGTAATAGCCTTATTGATCCCAACAGCGATCGCCTCGATGCTCACATCCTGATCCGAAGATCCATTCATTATATCAACTAAGATGGGGTCCTTTATGACCCTGCGGGTGGTATTTTGCAAGATAATGACCCGCTCTGGAAGTCGTCCCACCCGTCTTCATCTCGCGAACAGATTCAAAATGACCGTGATGCGGCTGTCCTGAGAAGAGCAGTCATTGATTGCGAAGGACCTTCCTCATTTTATCACCAAGACGTAACACACCGCATACCTCATTCCATAAAGGGCCATTTTGTTTATCAAGCGTGGATCGAGTGAGACATCTCAATTCGAACGTCGAATGAAAGCTCCCCAAGAATTTTCGATGCCAGGGCATGAGAGGAACAAACACCCGGATGCCGGAGAAATGAGGGCCTAATTTATCCTTCTAGCGTCCTTTACTGTTTGCGCAATGCAGAAAATGGGTCAATGATGAGTAAAAGCGCCGCTATCAATGGCTTCCATCCCGTCAATCAACCTGAGGCAGTAGGTTCGCGCGACCGTGCTTATAAGCGAGAATTGCAACTGACAACGTGTACACAGCCAAAATATGCAAACCTGCGGGATCTTAACCGGTACGGGATACTCCGAAACAGGCGGGACATATCGGCGATGTTGCTTTTGATTCAGCTCACTCGTCAAAACAAGTTCGCCAACGGCCAGTACGACGACAATAGGTCTCAAATTCTCAACGAGCATGAAGTTGCATCGAACATAGAAGCATGCGCCCAATTTTCACATGAAGTGCGAAATTTTGTACGCTGCTGACAAATGCTTTTTGCAACGGAATGTCTAAGCAAAATTGTGTTACTCAGATACGGTAGCACAGCCATGTGCAACCAGAATCTTCCAAACCAAGCAACACGCTCGTAAACCAAGGTCTATGAAGCCTTTTGAAGTTGAACCGGATTCCCCGACGCTACACCTATCCGAAACTACTGACTGGCTTATATTGAACATAAACTGGTACATTGAGCTGGGGACCTACGAATGCGAAACCTATCAAGTATGCGTCTAGTTTTCCTGAGTATCATTTGCGAGGGAACCTGAGTCGTGATTTAATTCGCAATCTTTCTTTACACGTTGTGTATTGGAACCCACGCAGCCTTTCCCGCCCACACTCAACTGGAAGATTTTTTGCATGAACATATGCTGTGGTTACAAGGTAGGATATATGGCAATCCCCTAATTATAGGTTCCGTTCTTCTTAGCGATACTGAATCGCGCTCCCTGTGTTACTGGAACACAGGTATTCCGGGCGGAGGCGGGAATGGTAAGAATGACCCCGACGCGGGATCGCCGATAGTTATACCCGGCTCCACCAATCGGTCAAATCTTATACTTGGAGCTTCCTCAACAAGAGAACAACCAAATAGTTTGAAACCCTTTTCTCCAAGTAGAGCAAGAGCTCATGTTCCCTAATGAACCTGGAGGGGATTTTGTGATTATTAGATGAGCTCGGCGAGATCAGGGTATCGGCTAGAAATATGTTGTTGACAGAACCCAAGACCCCTATAGGCCGTATTGGTATTATATAGGTGTTCTAATAGTTATTCAGGATGATTCCCCAAAGCTTAACGAGTTTAACAATACGTGCGTATTACGGGAATTACCGAGTAGGATGAAATAGCACCCTTTTCGCGCAACTAATACTCAAGTAAGACCACATGTCTCGAAAATAGCCCTGCGATACGACGAGTCTCCCACGAATTAATCACGAATCAATGGTTAGTCCATCCGATTCCGGTGGCCCACGATATACTAACTAGGGTTAGCGAAGCATACTTCCGACTTTGGGGCGGGAATTGATATACCTTTTCGTGCGTATACGCCATACCAAACAGCGCTCAAAGCCATAATTCCCACGAAAACAACAATAGCATAGTTCATACTAACGGCAGTAACCGGGAGCACGGTAGGTAATGAGAAGAGGACCAGTTCAAAGAGGATCCAGGCCACTGCAATGATATTCACGACAAATCCGACTGCTCTTGGCATTTTCCAATGCGCCGCTCCAACCTCCTTACGTTGATATGTCAACGAGATGGCAATAGGTATGCCATAGGAAACAGCAAGCGATATGACGCCTACTGACACGAAGGCTAGGAATGCAGAGGAAGAGCCGAGATTGATCAAGCCCAAGAGTAATTGAACGATTGTCGTCAGAACAAGCGCCCATATCGGCGTACCTAAATACTCGGGATCAGTTATTGCTACTTGAACCTTATTTCAGGTTTTCATAAACTTTTAGACACTGCCTCAAACCCGAAAAAAAAAGGGGGGGGGGAAGCTCGTCCTCCGACATCTGCGAAAACGGAGAAATCGACTCCGACAGTTTACTTACCATGGCGTTCATCAATCTTAGCCCAAAGAGACGCTAGAGGGATCGCATTGTCTCGCGCAAAAGCCCATGTGCACCGTGACGCGGCGACGGTGATGGATATTGAGCAGAAAAACGTGATGATGAAAATCAGAACCATCAATGCCAGGCCACCTCCAGGCGAGCCCGTGACGCGACCAAATATATACGGCAAAGCCTGACCGACTGGCGCCTGGAGAATGTCTGCCAGGTCAGGCAAGGTTGCGCAAATCGGTATGATCTATTGAAATGTAAGACTTCTAAAAAGGCCTCCCGAAAGCTTTTTAGCTTACAAAAAACAGCCCGGCAATACCACCAATAGGCACGCACAGTGACAATGCGTTTGGTAGTTTGGTGGTTGGCTTATCGCATTCCTCGGCCATCGAAGAAATCATACCAATTGCAGAGAATCTAAATAATGATTAGCGAAGCACACAGCGATAGTGCACATAGGATCTATGCCTCACGTGTAAGCGGCTGGCAGGATACCGATGAAAAATGAGAAGTTGCCCCAACCAGACAAGGTGGGATCATAATGACCCTGTAAGAATACAAATAAGCTCAACGTCTTAGCGATCTACCGTAGCAAAGCGGCATACCAATGTGTCACTGGGAGAATGTCTTCCGACGTCGGCTTTGACTGACAGAGCGATTAAAGTAACAAGGATACTGATAGCCGTGAAACCTGCGCAAATGGTATCGACCATCGGTAGGAGCTTATTTCCGAATGCAACGACCAGGAACGTCAGGAAACACAAAGCATAGAAGATCAAGAGAAGCTGCCACGGCTCAACAACAAAGTCCGGCTGGAAAAGATTGACGGTAGCGGCCACGAGTGAAGCGAAGCCAAAGTTCACAGAGAGGGTAATGGTCCAGTTGCCGATGAGCCAACACCAACCGGTTATGAAGGACAGTAGGGTACGGTATTTAGGGCTTGCGAGCTGGAACGACCAGTAATAGGGGCCGGCTGATGTCGGATATCTTGAAGCCAGCTCGCTCAAGGATAGAGCGATGCACTCGTCAAGGATAAGCACAACTATCCATCCTACAAACATAGGAAGTTGTCCTAAAGCCTCATTAGACTTGCTCACTGGCTTCGATAAGATTGTGTGGCCACGTACCTCCACCATATACTAGAACACTCGGAGTTAGCATTCGTCATCTTGTGTGTGATTTTGAAGGTCTCAGAAGCTTCTGAGAACGGTCCTGGCCCGAAACGGCCTTTTTATGATATAAAAGTCGGCGGACAACGAAAATGACTCAGGGTTTCTCACCAGCAGAAATCAAGGGACTGCCAAAACCATACGGGATCTGTAGAGAATTTCAGTCTTCGGGTTTCGGCATATAGAGTAAGAATGATATACTTACAGCAGCAATAGCAAGAGATTGAAATAAAAGTGTAAACATCGACCTATTTCGATGCAGCTCAGGTTTGTACCCTAGCAAGGTCAAATCTTGTAGGTCCTGAACATCTCCAAATCCCGTATCGCTGGGACTACGCCCTTTTTCGTCGACGGTGGTCATTATCAACTCGAATACTAACTAGAATATCAATCCGTAAATGTTATGATTCTCATCTCTAAAAAGAAGCGACTCTATTGGTGTTACTTTATATGAATACTGAGCTTATCCCGAGACCACGAAGTTGAAACTAAGGACTGCCCCTCCTCTTATCTTAAGCTCTGGTGTTGTGACGCGCGCATGCCTCCCTGGCTCTTGGTTACGTCTTTATCGGACTGCACGCTCGACCCCGATTGGAGTAACTGACATAGTAAGATAGGCCCATTCCACTTCGAGATTTAAAACCGATAGTCTCTAGATTTCGAGACAAGTGGATGGTAGGCTAGTCAACCATGATCGAAAGCTCAGACTGATTACTGATTCGAGCAATGATCACCTTGAGCATTTGTCTTCCTCGTTGTGGCGCTCGCGGTTTTGTCATGCGCAGGCTTGAAAATCGCACTGTAAAAACCAACCTGCATATTTAAGAACAATAGTCTACGCCCAATTGGTATATGATACGGTCCAATCGCATTCTCTTACTTTTATCGTCGTCGCCTTTATTTTGATTTTTATGCTATGCGCTTCAAGCGAAGTCATTAGAGGTTAAAGTTCCGAAAGCTTGTTGACAAGCTGAGACATTGCAATTCCAGTCCCACATAGAAAGTTGATGTGATTGATATTATTATCAACATTGCGCCGACATTTCCTGAAGCTTTTTGCTTCTTTGTACCGGGGTCTAAGTCTGGTGCGCCCCTTACCTGCTCAGGAAAACGGCATTGATCAAAACACCAGAACTAGTCACTGGTACCATTTCTGGCACTAATGAGGTTCCTCTCATCCTGACCTAACTATAATACGGTTTCCTGCCATTTTCTATGAAGCCCAGAACCGCCCATGTTTATATTCGGACGGCGCTTGCGTTAGCTCAACTACATCCGGAATACTTGCTTCTTTATTGATGCGAAGTGCACCATTTCTCGCTTTCCGTTGGACTAACAGCTGCTGGGGCGCTTGATAAAAGATGTGCTGCATATTAGTTTATAGATTTTCCTTCATCTCATAAGATTTTAATATCACTAGTGTTAGGCTTGAGGGGCCTGAAAGAGAGGATATAGGAAGTGCCTTGGCTAGTGCGCTGAAAAAACCATGGAATTGTCGCAGTGAGCCGAATAGGTATTTCTATCCATATTCTTTGCTGTTTTCAAATCTCTTCTCTTTATCAATCAGATTAATCTTCGAGTCATACCGTTCTTCTTATAGGCACGAGGCGCTGTGCTGTAAGTCCTAACACCCTGAGTATCAAACTCGCCAATAGTTCCATTTGCTTTAAAAACCGGTGAGTAATCTGTCAAACAGTTTACAAATGTCAATGTTTATGACAACCATATTAACCATATTGTGATCATCTTCAAAATAAGCGTTTCTAGTCCCGTTAGCGTTTTGAATTCCAAGTCAGCCACCATATCTATGGGATCGAGCTTATCGAGCAGCACAATAGGAGCTTGTAACAGCTTTTATATAACAAGAGGGGAGGGTTTACATTCGTCTATCGCTTCGATACATCAAACTCCACGTTAGTTGGACTACCCAAGGCCACAGAGTATTTATTTCATCATTATAGCTTCTCTTTTACGTTAGCATGGATCTCGGTGGCCCGTGGCCAAGAGGTTTTCCAATTAGTTTCGGTGTACTCGATCAAGCTAAAGAGCGCAAAGGTAGTAGTATAACTTGACTAGCAATTTAACAATACAGCTCACCAAACATCCAGCTTGCCCCAGGATTCGCAAGTTCAGCAGCCAAAGTATTGTGGTATTTTGTAATAGTCCCAACATGACCCTAGGTGGATTAACTAGAACTTAAGATGTCGGTCTACTTAGTAGTGTACATTCGTATTGCAAGGGCCTTCACTCATCTTTCCAACGGTTCCGGATAGTACACGAAGTTCATCTAACCGCTAGGATCACAATCTGGGGTGGACGGCCTTTACAATGAATATATTCAGAACCATATCCCGGGCTGCTCATGTTAACAAATATCCACTCACGACACCCCTAATTATCTGAGTCCAAAAGGGGTATAAAAATTTGCATCTCGATTTCCAGCCCTATAGATCGTGTATCATATATACCAGGCCAAATATTGTTGCGTCGAGGGACTACCAGTTTGTCTGTTGGGGCATAAGAGCGATGGTCATAAAGGAAGATCATTGAGAAGATGTCTTTGCTGAAGAGCAGAGGAATTTGGACGACAGTTTGAGTACGTATGAGCCCTAAGCCCCGACTTTGTTATTATAAATCTTACTTATCTGACAGTCTCCTACATTATAGAGATACCTGGTGTCGATTCTCTTCTAAATATGGGAACTAGAAAGTAGTGCTATTCTGGTAGAGGTAAATACAAGTATCGTTGTGCAGGACTTTAAGCTCCATACCCTTGCACGCTAGCAGAGAGCGAGAGTGTCTGCGCGTACCATCGCCCGTCTTTATTTGCCTATTTAGTATTTAAAACCACTCTACTGGAAGGATTATGAAGCGTCATCCGCTCACGGTCATGTGTAGCATCGTCTATCGTCCGGAACGACGTAAACGGCACGAGCGACCTACGTGGTTCAACAACCTCTTCATTATACATGGCATATGAAATGCAATAAAGCATGCAATATTGTCTGCCGGCCCTCTACTAAGTCGGATGCATCCATTTCGTGGTAGATCGCTCACCTTTGTGGTGACCCGCTGCGGCTCATTTAAACGGATATATATTGGCCACAATTACCATTGGTCGTGTGGATGGAGAACCTCCTATCACGGCCTTCACTACAAGTGCCGCGTGGCGGGGGAAAGCACCACGTTACGGACAATCTATTAAGCCGCCAGGCAAATGGATATTATATATACTTGTAAACAATACCACTCCTCAAGATGCTCTTTGGATTGTCACGTCCACCTGCGACTTCATTTCAGAGCAGGTAGTTGTTTCACTATGATGACCATCGGGAGCGCTCTCTTGCTGCTTCCACTCCTAACTGGAGTTCGGGCAGCAGTGGTGCCTTCAGGTGGATATTTGTCAAAGAGAGAAGTGTAGGTTTTGCCTTCTGCCCCTGACCCCTTAGTCTGCTTATACTCACCAACGAGCTCATTCAGGGTTCGCAATCCAGTATATCCGCTCGATGTTGTCGACAAGTTGGAAGAGGCTACCATGCCTAAGGTTGAAGAATGGTTGAATAAGAAGATTACTGCCGGCAAGAACAACAAGTGTACATTGGAAACGGCTGCTGTGCGGCAAGAATGGTTAGTCTCGTTCCCAGATCATACTCTGAAACTCCTATAGATTGACGTAATTGACAGGAGCGACATGAGCGAGACGATGAGACAGGAATACGTCGCCGCCATCAATTGCCTGCTCAAGCTTCCGCCCAAGTCAGATAAAACTAGATTCCCGGGGGCTATGAGTCGATACGAAGACTTCGTCGCCTATCATATGACGCACGCTATGCAATTGCACGACAATATGCATCTCTTCGGTGCTCATAAATACTACGTCTGGCTGTTCGAGAAGGCGCTCCGTGAGGAGTGCGGGTATACTGGTTACCAGCCTGTACGGAAACCACCGCCAATGGGCTCCCTGGGATATTATTGTTGACATTATAATAGTACATGAACTACGATCGCTACTCAGAAGACCCATGGAACTCCCCTTTGTTGAACGGCAATGCGTCTTCTATAGGAGGCAATGGCGAACCGGAACCTTCATACAAGGGTGTTGCCCAGCCAGGACGAACACCAAACATCATTGCATCAGGCGGTGGTGGAGGCTGTGTCAAGACAGGCCCCTTCTCAGAGTTAGTCACTCTTTATTCTCAGTTTAAATAGCCTCATGTGTCTCTTCAACGTCTAAATATTGAGAAAAGCATGGTTGAAAAGCATGGCTGACATAACAACAGCATGGTGGTCAGTCTTGGCCCTACTTCCATGTCAACGGGCAGCAAGATACCTAAGAATCCAAGATCTGATGGGACCGGCGCAAACCCACGTTGCTTGCGCCGCGATGTAAACAAAAATGCAGTGATGGGCGCCACGGCGGATCGAGCGTTCAGTCTTCTCACCGATAACGACAATATTGATGGCTTCTATAATCAATTACTCGGAACG
This sequence comes from Xylaria sp. 218_066, assembly GCA_019843955.1. NCBI lineage: Eukaryota > Fungi > Ascomycota > Sordariomycetes > Xylariales > Xylariaceae > Xylaria > Xylaria sp. 218_066. Next base: position 185,166 of record JADKYC010000039.1, on the reverse strand, counting down.
CCCCCTCCCAAGAATGACCCCTACCCCTGGGGTGTAAGTCTCTAGTTGTATATAAGTTTGGACAACAAAAATTGATGCTAACGAATTGAAACTAGATCCATACCGCAGGCCACTACGTTGCTGCCGTTGACCCTGGCGGTGATCCGTTTACCTCTCCTGGGGACCCCCTCTTCTACTTCCATCACACAAGCTTAGACCGTCTCTGGTGGATTTGGCAGATGCAGGACCCTGAGAATCGCCTCAATGCTATCCCCTTTGTTGACACCAACATGACGATGCCGATGAAGCGTGCAGTAGATCCCCATAACGTCACGGTTGATATGGAATGGCTTGGCCCCGCGATTAAACTTTTCGAGACACATGATCAGCTCGGTGGAAATGGTGGCGCTTTCTGTTACATTTATGTTTAGTTTGTGGGATCGTACGCGTTGCATTCTTGAGCTTGGTGTACAAGAATATCTAAGCAGGAATATCAACGATGAGGTATTATTATCGAACAATCTAAGACACCTGTAACTATGGCGTATCTAGCCTCCATCATGGGAAAAGATCTTTCGGTGTGAATGCACCGGAGTCCGACGATAGCGTAGGCTCGTATGTGGCTGAAGTCACTATTTTGGCGCGTTCGTCTGTCCCACCGTCTCGTCCCTTCTCTGCGAGAGTCGATGTCGATGTACCTCTTCGGTTGTTGATGATTTCGGGCGCTTCTGCGCAATATCGATCGAGAGTTGCGGCCACAAGCCGGAAGCCAGACGAACTACTGTCCTCAAACTTCACCATCCTAGAGTGATCTGCCGCAATGCCTGAACGTTCAGTATCATCGAAAGTGGGTGCAGCGCTCTCTTTTTCCACAATGTAGTCCTTGGTATACTTGAGATCAGTCTTTTCTTGTTCCCAGAAAAAATGAATATGGAAATTCTTCATCAGCGGGGTGAAATAATCTGTTATATTTTGTAGAGTCTCGGATTCTTCCTCAAGGGCCTTCACTAAGCCTCTTTCCATCCTGCTAATTCTTCTTGGCAGCGCAAGTGATGTCAGCTTCTGCAGCGTCAGAAGCAAGCTTGCTTTCGAGGAGCCGTGGTGAGGTGTGCCGAAGAACAGTATACCATATGTGCAAGCGAATATTGTGTGTAGGTGAGCAATCTTGTCAGAACTCCTAGAATGCGAATACGAGAGTGCCTATAATTATCAGCGTTTGTGCGATCCTCATAGGATTGATATCGTACTCTCTTGACAACCAGACCACCTAGCGAGTGGCAAAGAAATATTATTGGTTTTTCTGTCATATTCTCTAACTAATAGACACTATGTATCAACTAGGAGGAATTGATCATCGAGCTTAAGGTCAAAACCAACCTTTCGATCAGCATATAATTGCGCTACAAGGGTTTGGGCGTGGTGGTGAATTCGATTTCCAGAAGGCTCAGCGCCTGTCAAAGACCCAAAGCTGGAGTTATAGCCCCAGACGAGGACACGGGCATTTTTTATGTATTTTGGAAGAAATGCTTGATCATATAACCAGCATACGCCATTCTTCCTTGATGTCCATGTTCCAAGCGCATCGCCATTGAGACCATGAACCGCCACGATACTTCGCATGTATTAGATAACGAATCTCCTCGAGGGGTCTTGGGGATTGACGGACTTACTCGATCTCTGCTGCCCTATCTGTCGGTCGGTACACCTCCTTGATACCCAATATCTTTCCCTCCGTAGGAGGCATCGGATGAAGAGAAATACGGATATCCAGAGTACCCTTCGCCTTTCCACCGACTATTAGGTGCGGAAGATTGATGATTGCAAGCATGGTAACTTCGGCGGGGTCGTGATACCCGCCATTTTTATGGCTGATGCGCCTATCCGTTTGTAGGAGGTCAAATGCACTGGCGATGTACTGATAGGTATATGTAGAGCTGGTGGCGCAGCATAACATTGGGGTCGTCATTTATCGGCCAACTGTCCCTGCGTATATACCTACCAATAGTCCTATTCAGACAGCTATCATGAAACAGATCTACAGCATATTCTAGGTAGTACATGGAAGTAGAACCAACAAGCCTGGATATTTTGGTGTTTCTCATCACTTGTGTGCTTACCGCTAGCATTACAACAGGAGCCCTATATGGAATTATGCTTTGTCCTTAAGATGACAGGTTATTGCTCCTGGCCGTCCTAAGCGGACTTGCTTGTAGATATCTTACAACCGTCTGCGCTAGCCAGCACCAAGCTCAATCGTTGGCGTTCCGTACCAACAGGCTCATTAGGCTCCTCAGGAGGGAGCTTAATGCAAGGAAACGTCTGAAGGAGCTTTACAATGGTATAATATACTTCCATGAGCGCGAAATCTTCACCCAAACACTGTCGTGGTCCGCCATTAAATGGGAAATATGCCCATCCAATATTGGCGAGCTCCCCCGTCTCCCACCGTTCCGGTCGGAATATATCGGCATCGATACCGTAGATGTTCTTCTTCCTCGAGTTAACATACTGCGAAAATACAACGAGTTCTCCTTTTCGAACTAATATCGGGCTGTCCCCGTCGGGACCACCGCCAGTTGGGAGTATAGTAGTTCGGACGGCTTCGCGATTATTCAGCGGAACGGGTGGATATAGGCGGAGAGCTATGAACTATAAATTAGTATCTTCATAACACTAATAGATTAAAACGCACATTCTTTTACAACACAAGCGAGGAATGGCATGTTCCGAATCAATTCGCGAGTGGCGTTCGGTGAGTCCCCCATGACAGCGTACACTTCGCTTCTCAATCGTTGCATGTAATGGGAATGACGGACGAGCAGTCGACTTTTATCCGTCAGTCAATGAGCGTCAACTATAAATGGGGGCTAAACTCACAATGTCCAAGATAAACAGCAAGCTGTGGTATCTCTTCCAGCTAACAATACATTCAGAAGCTGATCTCGGACTTCGGAGAGATTGTTCGAGCCCTCGACAATCTGATCCAGGAACCAGGTAGATTGATCATCGATATTCTGGGATCTAGAATTTTCTCTGTCTCTTATGTAGTTCTCGACAAATTCGTGCACCTTCCGACAAGCTCTTCGAAATCGCGGTGGGTTGTAAAAATAATGGAATGGCGCGAGACGGAATCGTTTAGCTAGACCTTCTTGTGCTATATTGAAGTTTTCTGCGAATTCTTGATTTGTAGCTTCTTGGTCAATAGCGGCTCTTAGGCTGTAGACCGAGCGGCCGAAGAGTAATGCGGTCGTAGTGTCTAAAGTTAGGTTGAAAAAAAGAGGCTGAAGGTCGACTCGCCCTTGAGCCGGTATACTTGCAATAAGATTGTCGACATGCTCACAAAAGTGGTCAAGATTCTGGTATTGAGTGCGAATAAACTGTTTTCGAAGCAGATCTCTAGAATGGCGCCACTAGCTGATGTCAATATTACGTGGCTTGCCAAATACGGTGGTCTATTGGAAATCCAAGCGATAAGAAGTAGGCATATGTACTGACTTCAGGACCTTCTTGTGTGAAAATACCTTTTCCTAATAAAGGAGCGAACACAGCTGGGCGGCATCCGAAGCCATAGTCTGGCCCATGATTGTCAATATTCCGCATGAAATGTTTTGCTAAAAGTTTATACCGAATAAGCACTCATACCTTTGAAATTTGTAGATAATAGGGCTTCGACATTTCTCGGATGCAAGACGTGAAAAGCTCGCGGCCCAACTAATAAGAATTGATAGAGGTTATTTCTGGGCTCATAATCTTTTGCAACAGAGCATAGGAAAGCGAGAAGCTTTCCATCAGCATTCGAATCCCAGAGCTCCTTGATTCTATCGATTCCCAACGGCCAACGTTTTGGCAACTCGGGAGGTAATTGACAATTGTGCTGCCGGCCTAGCTCATTATTCGCCTGGAATTCGTGAGCCGAACTGATTTCAAGCACAATTCCTGGAAAGTAGCAACGAACCTTGGATTCCTGATACCATCTTCGGCCTAAAACGATCAAGTACGAAGCGCAGTAGAGCAAGAACAAAACCCCTAGCTGACTGAATCTGGTCAACTGGATTGCAAAATCACCCTTTGCATCAGCGTCTGCCAGTACGTCTGCCATAATTGCGTAGATCAGGTGGCTTGTGATCTGATATTGGGTGCCGGTGTCTATTTAATAAGGGTACTTGGTCATTCAACTCGAGCCTAGCCAAGTCGACCCCGATGCACAAGCATTGTTTCCGGCTAGCCGCTCATCGGATGCTAGGGTCGTATCGAGTGATTGAATGAGGTTTATTGTTACGCATATGCATCGTTCCTACATGCAACGGGAACCAACTGCAGATCGACGTAGTATGTGCCCCGCACACGATGATCCTATGCGTATGCACACCCCGACGCTTTTGCTTAGCCATCTTCTCAGCCCCCGGCGGCTAACTCTATGCTTCTCCACACTCATCACATTAAGAGCATCGTCTATCGACTTATTCTAGCTGCGAGATGTCGAAGTACCACTAGCATTCATGTCTACAATTTCAACCCCGGAATCGAGTTCGCCGTGTTGGCTGTAGGAAGATGCCCCCAGGCTTGATCTGCCTTCATGAAGCACAAGTGGATGGCAGCGCGGACGAAGAGGGACTAGTTGAGTAAGACACTGTCTGTAGCAGGCCAAGCTAAAGTCTCCCACATCTGATGACCCCTCTAGCATAGTCGCCGTCCATGGCTTGAATGAGGACTCCATCGAGGCCTGGACGGATCCCAAAACGGGAGTGAATTGGCTTCGTGACTTGTTGCCCAAGCATGTGAAAACTGCACGGGTACTGACTTACGGATACGATGCTTCCTCTACCCTATTTCTTACAAATGGGGCCGCGGCCGCTATTCAGAGGAGTGCGGAATGTCTCGTTCAGGAGCTCTACGCCGATAGAAGATTTTCTGGCATGCTTAGACGACCAATAATCTTTGTGTGTCATGGCCTTGGGGGAATTGTGGTGAAGAAAAGCCTCGTATATTCTTCCACAAGAACAGCAGCTAAGATTGATCATCTCTGGGACCAATTCGTCTCTACCTTCGCGATCTTGTTCTTTGGCACTCCCCACGATTCTACGAAGAGGTCGAGATGGCACGCTCTCGAAAAGCTGTCTAGCACTTCTTGGCAGTCCAAGATGCTGTCTGGAGACCGAATTTTTCGGTCGACTAGCGAAGACGATATCCCCTTCCAGTCGATAACTGCAGAATTTAACCCTATTATGAAGCAGTTCCACATGTTCTTCTTCTGGGAAGAACTTAGAACAATGATTGGCGACCGATATGAATACATCGTCGATCCTTCGTCCGCTGTGATCGATATCGACAATACTGAAAAGGCTGGGATACATGCTACGCATTTGCAAATGACTAGATTCCATTCTGACACCATGTCTGGTTTTCGAACGACTGCCGAGGCCATACTAAGGTACAGTCAAGATGCACCGCGAGTAATATCTCATCGATGGTCTCAGGCCATCCCTGCATTGAGCAAGCTTCGATCAAACGAAATTGATGGACTGGGTGGTCTTGCTTTCGATGTCCACTCTAAGTATCCGTTCCGCCCAAACATGATTGGCGCTCAGCAGACGACGACCTCTCACTTCTGCCCTCCCCAGGATGCGACGCCGGATTTTACTGGTCGTGAGAACATGCTTCAGTCGGTCCATGAAGCTTTATTCGTACGCGGGGAAAATATCTTACCTACTCCAAGGCGTAAGACCTTTATCATTTTCGGTATGGGAGGCTCCGGAAAAACACAGTTCTGTTCAAAGTTTGCAGAAGATCACCGAGCTGAGTAAGATCAAGTACCCTTATTCACATTCTCTATTAATCAATTACAGATATACCAATGTTTTTACCATACATGCCGCCTCTAAAGACACGATAAAGGATTCCTTCTGTAAGATAGCAAAACTTGGGGGACTTGAAGGCACAGAGAGCGCAGGGCGACATTACCTCGCGCAGCTCAATGACACATGGCTCCTTATTATAGACAACGCAGATGATCCAACCTTGGACTTGCAGGATCTGTTCTCACCTGGAGATCGTGCGCATATCCTGGTGACCACCAGGAACCCAGATTTCCGCCAAGCAGGGTCTCTAGGCTCACTAGAGCTAAAGGGTTTGCTTGAAAATGAAGCCATTCAACTTCTATTGACCAAAGCTGATATTCAGAGGCCATGGGACTTGTCTACAATAGATGCCGGGAAAACTATCGCAAAAACTTTAGGCTACCTGGCGCTCGCCCTCATCCATGCAGGCAACTGTATTTATCGGCGAATATGTGAGCTTGGCGATTATCTCAACCTACATTCCTCGTCTCGAAACATGCTACAGCGTCGAAAGTCGTCGGCATCCGACGAGTCAGTAGAGGCTAATATGGTGAAAGCGGTGTACTCTACCTTTGATGTATCCCTGAAATTATTACTTCGGGAGAATAGCGTTAAGGCCCAGGATGCATCCGACCTGTTGAAGATTATCGCCTTCTACCACTTCGAACATATTCCTATGGATATATTTACCAGGGCCGTCCTCAACAGGGCTAAGGCTACAAGGCCAATCCTCAATGAGCCATTCAAATCTAGGATATTGGGGATCATTACTGATCGCTTGGAGCCCCCCCGAATGTTTCCAAGATTTCTTAAGGATCGCCACGATCAACTTGATATATATCGGATTAAATGGGCAATTGGCGAATTACAGTCTTTATCGCTTATTAGTTACGATGGAAGGAACCGCACATTCTCAATGCACCCCTTGGTACATGCATGGGCTCGAGATTCGTTATCAACATCTGAGCGGAAGATATGGGCCTCTATTGCTTTCACCACTTTAATGGAGTCTGTCCTCCTACCACCTGAAAGCAATCCAGAAACAGACGGTGAATTCCACAGGGACATTCTACCTCACATCGACTCTTGTCTCCAAGAGCACGAACTACCAATGTCATTGGCGTTTGGTGATGCTCGTCTCATGGTAGCCAAGATATTCCAGCCAACACTCTTACTTATTGTTCGCGAGCAGATCTTGCATTCTGCGAAGTGTGGATACATTCTCGCTACCAGAGGCCGATTCGACGAGGCAGCGGATCGCCTACGAATGGTCAAGGACAGTCTGTTACGGTTACTTGGAGGCGAACATGAAAGATCGATGGCAGCGATGTTAGGACTGGCAGGGGTACTATGGGGACTGGGCAGGTTAGAAGAAGCTATTAATTTACAGCGCCAAGTTGTCGATACAAGGACACGGCTATACGGGCGCCATCACGAGCAGACACTACAAGCCATGGACCAGTTAGGGAAATCATACTGGCTACACGGACAATACCAAGAAGCGCTAGAAATACAGGAGACCACCGTAGAGTTAGCGAAAGCCAGCCTTGGAGAAACGCATACACTCACACTAGGAGCGTCAGACAATCTAGGAGTCACCCTGTCATCATGGCATAGGTACGAAGAAAGCGCCAAAGCACATCGTGAGGTACTAGCTGTCCGGCAAAAGTCCTTAGGAGACTCGCACCTAGATACATTAACGACCATGAGTAACCTCGCAATGGCGATTCTAGATCTTGGGGGCCCGGATAAGGCCAACATACTAATGAGCACTGTACATTCCCAGCGTCAACAGCAGCTGGGCAAAGAGCATCCGTGGACGCTTTGGGCTCTCTGCTATCTGGCTAAAATACGTGTCAAATTAGGACAACTTAGAGAAGCAGAACAAATGCTCGTATGGGGCATTGAAGCTGGGGAAAGAAGCCTCAGCAAGACGCATCTCGGCGTGTTAATGGGGCGCGGTGAACTTGCTCGTGTGTATTCCCGGCAGGGAAGGACTACGGAAGCAGAAGAGATCCTTGTCGAAACGGTACAATCAGTCGAAGCTTCGCGTGGTCTGGCTCACCCAGACAGTGTCTTCGCTAGGTTGAAGCTGGCAGATTTGTATGTGGTCAAAGGCGACACGAAAAAGGCCATGGAAAACTGCCGAATTGGACTAGAAAGGGCAGATCTACGACTAACCCGAGACCATCCACTTAGCCAGAGACTTGAAGCGCTGCTGAAATCATTGCAGGAGACGGCCATCTAACTCAAACCCTAGGAGTTAGGGTACAGCACGATTCAGAATAACGACTTGATTACGAATCGTATTTGTTCCTATATAACCAATACGATCGGGAGTTATATAATTTCTTTCGAGTGTAACATTACTGGTCATAGGGAATATTTTATTAGCTGAAGCATATGTACAGGTAGAGAAAGGATGCAACACCTTGAGAAGGATTAGACTATAGGACCGAGTCAAACATTTAAGCCAGTTTATCATCCGATACCTCAAAGCCTGTAGTATAACTTGATTTGGCGAAGACTACGGCCTACCTGATCAGAGCCTGTATTGGGTTTCACGACTTGGGTTCCCTCTTTGGAAGGAATTGTGTTGAGTATGATCCCCAACAACATCATCGAGAGGTCCGCAAATTCGCGGATTTGGCGGAGTTTGGTGGAGTTGTATGGCCCAGATACTACACAGACCCCTGAATCCTAGAAGGCGTAAGGTGTACCTGTTACAAGATGAAGTCGCCCTGTCTTGGTGATGCAGGCACTTGTCAACTTTAGCTGCACAAGATGTATAATTGGCTGCCTAACCTCCCTTGTTTATCCGCGGCCGCCGCTCCTTGGACCTGACTAGGTGTACGACTATTTAATACTGCTGATGATTCCCGACATTTTCTGTTCCACTATCTGTAATCAGGTCGTCTACTGTTTATTGAAAGAAATATAGACAAAATGGAGGAGATTGACAAGACCTTTCGTGAAGCTGTCGCAGACGGCCGAATCCACGGCGCTGTGTTACTTGCCAAGGATCTCACCGGTGGGAACATCCAACCCCTCACCACATCTGAAGTTGTAATTAACCCACAACATCGCAACAGGCAAAGTAGATATCTCGCGAAGTTATGGCGTCCGTAGCCTGCGCGAGGAGGACCCTCAGAAACGGCCTCCCATGCTAACGGACACGCCAATGCGCTTCGCATCGTGCTCCAAGTTTTTGACGTCTCTCATGGTTCTGCAATGCGTTGAAAGGGGCCTCGCGAAACTTGACGAGAGCCTCGAGAAGCTTCTCCCAGAGGTTGCTGGCTTGAAGGTCCTCACGGGCTTTGACGACTCTGGCAATCCGATTGAACGAGAGCCCAAGTCCCCTGTTCTTGTAAAGTAGGCTTGCTCTCTATAGAACTCTCCCCTCGCATTGGTATGTACTCCATTCAGATCAACCACTGACCATATACAACTTAGGCACCTACTTTCCCACAGTTCTGGTCTCTGCTACACCTTGACATACCCTCTGCTCCACAAATACCGCGAGTGGCAAGGGCTGGCGCTGGAGCAGGACTACGACAATCTCGACCAAAACTTCAAATACCCCTTACTCTTTGATCCCGGGACCAGCTGGGCCTACGGTCCCAGCCTAGACTGGTGTTCGCGACTGATCGAGCGAGCCAGCGGTATGACAGCCGAGGAATTTCTGCAGAAGCACATCGTAGAGCCGCTAGGAATCGGCTCCGACAACATGACCTTCGAGCTGCAAAAGCACCCAGCCATGCAAGCGCGCCGCGCCGACATGACCTTCCGAGGACAGGCCACCTACATATCCGAGTCCGGGGCGTCCAGGAACGGCAAGCTGGAGTACCGCGACGAGGAGTACTGGCACAAGGACATCCAGCCGCACGGGGGCCAAGGCATCTACACCACCCCGGAGTCGTACATGAAGGTCCTGTGGAGCATCCTCTCCAACGACGGGAAGCTGCTGAAGCCGGAGACCCGGGAGCTCTTGTTCCAACGGGCCCTCTCCCCCGAGGCGGAGAAGAACTTCGACGCGTACTGCGAGCAGTTCAAGGCTTTCGTGCCGGGCGTGCCGGTGCCCATCGAGATCAAGCATTCCCACAGCGTAGGGGGCATGTTGACGCTGGAGGATTGTGACGGGGACCGTTGGCGTCGAGAGGGCAACTTGTCGTGGAGTGGGCTTCCGAATCTCATCTGGGTAAGCGCGCTTCCTGGCTATCCTTCGATACCCTTTGGAAGCAACTAATCGCTGATTCTCACCAACAGCAAATCGACGCAAAAGCCGGCATTTGTTCTCTGTGGGCCTTTCACTTGAAACCGTGGGGGGACCCCATCTGTGTCGAACTCGGTACCAAGTTCGAGAAGGCGGCTTTTCTCATGCTGAAACAGTGATAGCAAATCCTTAAGAAAGATATAAAGAGGACCATTGAAAGAGCTTTCTTGAGGCAAAGAATATTGCCAATCATTGAGAAAGTAATAGGCCGTGAGTGACTTGGTCGAGATAAGAATCAATTTCTACCGTATTATTTGGCTCGGTAGGCGGCCGCGATGCTATTTGAATTACTCACCGGTCGGGCTAAGTTTGAACGTGGTGCGATCGCGAAGCGCGTCTTGGTAGATTCATTCATGCGTCACGTAGGAACTAAAGCAGGAGAGAAATGAGATTTCCACATATTACAAATTGTTCTAAAATAATTTTGATTCGCGAGCATGCCTCTATAAGTGATGCCCTCCTGGCAAAAATGAAGCCTGATAGAGCTGGCTATCTATCTGTATATCTGCTCTCAACGTACATTGCCACGATTAGTAGTCGCCTAAACACATGGCCACCGTTATTCATCTGCTCATGTATGCCATACCCTCTTGAGGGTCTTATGTATTAATTTAAACAACGCTTAACCTTGGAACTCCTGAACTGTGTTCTGCTCCAATCGGCCGGGGATAAGTGCCAGAGGCACAATACCCGACACGTGCATGTCGGGACCGAAGACGTGAGCATCCAATCCGAGCTCCTGGGTGGCGGCCTTCATGTTCTTCAAGCCTTCTTGCCAGTTGGGGCCAGCACGTCGTACCCAGACTTGGACATGGTGCTCGTTTAGCTGCTTAGCGTACTCGCGGAGTGCGCGAATGACGCCCTTGAAAGTAGATGCAACATTGGTAAAGTTGGCAATGCCACCTCCAATGAAGAGCACCTTGCCTTTAGGAGACATGGGAGCACGTAGCATAAGGTCTAAAACGGTCCGGGCATAGTAGTAGGTCTGCGACTCGGTGGGCGCACCAGAGTACTCTCCGTAGTTGGCCAGTTCGTCGGCGAAACCAGCCGAAGCAATAGCATCGGCGTAAACAACAGAGGCACCACCACCAGCAACCAGCGTCCAGATACGGCCGCTTCCGTTGAGGACGGTCAGCTTCAACGAAGCACCAGTTTTGGCGTCCATCTCAGCGATGTAAGCCTCTTCCTTGGACAGTTCACGACCAAATGGAGCGGGGAACTCCATAGGGGGACCAGCATCGACGCTAACCTTGTCACCAGCCGATGAAACGGCAGCGAGGCCAAGGTTAGCAGGAGACCGGGCAATTGCCCATTTGGCACCGCATTCGAAATCGGCGGTCTGATCTAGCTTAGCCGCCAAGTCGAGGAAGTGAACATCTGCTGATGTGCCCTCTGCATTGGGGATAACGACCAAGGGGTTAATCTCGAGGTATGTGAACTGGCAGTCAACATAGACTGGAAACGATTGTTAGTCATTGAAGAAATAAGAACGCGCCGTCGCCTGGAAGAGGGATGTGTACTCACCAGCATACAGGCGGGTGATAAAGTCGACTAGCACATTGTGGACACCCTTCGGAACCTTCCCTAACAACGTGTTCGCGATCACCTCATTTGAAGGGTATTCGGATAGGTCGACAGGGATAAGAAGCTTCTCAGCTTTAGCATCGACATCACCAACATCAACACCGCCCTCGTGGGTGAAGAGAATCCAGTCACCCTGTGATTGCAAACATTAGCATAAGATATCCAAAAGAAAAGCCACGTGACATGAAGTGAAGCAGCAATGACGGATGTGCACGTCTGATTTGGGTAATTTGGCGGGCGGGTAACAGATCGTAATCAAGTGGATGCCAGCTCGGATGCAAGTGGTTTAGCCTCCGTTCGCCCGTAGCCTGGAATTCGGCTGAACGTTCTCCAAGGTTTCCACGAGCGAGCACATAAACATAAACCGTTCAGCAACAGTTCCATCAACAGTTGCGCCTTGCTCCCCGTCGCTTTTACAGGCCATGCCCTAAGCAAAGCACATTTCCCCGACTCGGTCTTTATCATGTCCTTTTCAGCAGCCATGCACTTGCAGGCCAGAATGGAGGCTGCATCTTCATCGCTGACAAACTCAGATGCACCAGAAAATATTACAGGGGCGCTACTTCTGGGATGACTTACATCTCGAACTGAGTTGATATTGATGTAATATTCGGTGCCGTCTGGATGAGGCACAAAAGGCTCAACAAGGAACTGTCGAAGCACACCTTCCGTGTGCTCAACCTTTTGCGGCTTGCCGGCCCGCTGGGCAATCCATTCCTTCGCCTCCGGCCAGGTCTTATTCAGGGCTAGAAGACCACTCTTTCCTCGTCTCTTAATCAGTTGGTCGGGCTTGGCCACGAATTTGGCACCGCTCTGGAGGAGCCAAGGGAAGGTGACCTCGGCCTGGTCGAGTACAGCCTTGACATCAGCGTCCTCGGGAAAGTACAGAGAAGCTAGCCTTGGAGGAGGGTTGTGCTTTGATGACTTGGGGAGAGGGCTCGGCTTGATCACGGGCGCGCGAGTCAGATGGTAGTTGATGATGGCCTTGCCGTCGGCCTCGGAAATCGACTTGGCGGACATTGTGACCGAACAAGATCTCTATGAGAAAAGAAAGAGGTGCGTATGCGAGTTTCTATCTCTTCGAGTGACCCTTTATATGACGGAATCTGGAGAGACAAGTGTCAGCTGCAAGTCGGCGTGTGTAGTTCACAGCAGACTAGTCCAGCGGCCTGGCAAGATTACGGCTTGCTGAAAGCTCGACGATGCGCAGTTAAAGCTATCTGCATGCTGTCAGGCAATTGAAAGCGGCTTACCTATTCGCAATTGACCTCTCAAGTGGGAATATTGAGATAGTGAAATCACGATGTAAAGGGGAGAGCTGTCCAAGTGGAAGAAAAAAAAAAGATAAGCAGGTGGTGGGATGGATGGACGGGTTGATGGTGGTGGTGTTGGTGCAGTGGCGGCGATTGAGCAGAGCAACAAGCAAAGCAACAAGAACGAGCCAGGTTGGAGATCCGATCCTTCAAAGAAAAGTCACCTATAGCACTTAGCTTGGGTGAACGCAGAAAGCTGCCCACTGAATGATGGATGGAACCCCCCTTCTGCTAGCAGTGAGTGGTTGCTTGCTCACTTGCACTTTTTTTCCGCCTACGATACCTATACCCCTCCAGAACCCTTTCGAGTCCGTTAGGTACCTACCCACACCGATTATTGCCCGTCGTTCGGTGCTCAACTTTTGGCACCAGGCTGTTCCTGAACACCGCTTTGCTGGCGCTGCATGCGTGGCGGGGGGGTATCCCGGCGGCTCGATGCGCTAGAGCGCTGCGGGTAATAATTGGGTTGAGGCTTGCAGAGGTCGAGCTTTTGGAGGGGCACGCTAAACCAGGGACGGGTTTCGGCTGTGGTACTGTCTGAATCAGGGACACAACCATTGGGGCAGCCGGGGCTCACCCATCGGTCATCCATGTACCAGTACTTCCCCAACACACTTCCTTCACGCTGGAGCAGGCCGGCTACTACACGGTGGTAGGCTCTCTGCAGCCCTGGCCTAGCAGGCAATTCACACCGCCCGATATCGTCTTACTGATGGAACACTTCGATCCCCACTCAAGACATTTCTATTTTCTACTATTTTCCGTCTTGTGGAGCTCAGGGAGCCTGCTCAGGGCATCGCCGACGAGCAGTATATTTGACATTCCGGACGTCGGGTCTCGGGTAGTTCCATTTCCAGCTACGGTGGTTTGATCCATCGAGTTGTTGGATGCTTGCTTGTCTTCGATTTGAAAATATCGTCTTCGCTAGGGCTACAAGGTTATTGATGCCGCACCTTGGCCCGTTATCGTGTCTTACAATTCATCTAACTCTGCTTACTCTGACGGCTCTATCTAATGATAGATGATGGATGATGATGATGATAGTGGCCCTGCTGCACGTTCGGCCGTCCGAGGAAAAGTGGCACACACGGCTAGCTACGTTATGATAATTCGCTGTGCTTAGTAGCACACACAATCATTCATTCATCGGAAAGCGTCCGATCGTCTCACCGGCCCTTATCATTCATCACTCCGTATTCTGATGTAGTTTACGGACCTTACATGACATTACGTCGGGCTTACCTTATGGGGACCATCCGTCATATCACAATCTTCCACGCACACACAAGCCGCCCATTTCGTACAAGGGCATTAGTGCGTCATCCAAGGCGGACTAAAGTAAAATTGATAGACGAGGTCAAGTGAGCTCGTTTGAACATCGCGTCATCTCCTTTGTAGTGCAGTTGTAAATAAACTAACGAATATAGAAGATATTTTGATAAAGCAGCTACCCGAACACGAACAGGCCATACGAATAAGGGCTGAAGGGTTGAAAACCTAAGAGATGCAACACATATTATCTCATCCAATCTATTCTGCTTACGTGTTTCTGGCGGGGATATCCTGGGATAGATAGCCAAAAGTATCTATACTTCATGGAGGGGTCGGCGAGGTGGGGCAACGGGGGTCCGCCGGGAGTCGGTTGCAGTAATCAACACAGGTACCCCGACGGTGCTGAAGGTGCAGAAGAAACCCGTCGATCGACACAGAACAGGGCCGGGGCAAAGAATAAGGGCCTATGGATCTCAATAATGGATCATGGTTCTGAGTTTATGCAGGTGGCCAAAGTCTTACTATTCTCTTGCTCTGGCGAGCTGGCGCCGGCCACATTGGAGGGGCTTGAGGTGGGGACTTATTCAACAAGTCCACAGCAGGAAATTTACCCCAACTAATCCGATCTTAAGGGTTCAGATCCCAACCGGAGGTTCCAGCTCGTGGTACCTAACTCAATGTCTAGGTACTCAATTGCAGACAATCACAAAGGTCCTCGGACAAAAAAAAAGGGGAAATTAAATCAACGACGAGCAAAATAAGAAACATTACAGCACGGCAACAACTTGTTTCGGCAGCTAGGTGGATATCTCGAATTTGACGTTAATGCTTGCTGACGGGCATCTGCGATTATTACCCACTCCGGCAAGGCGGGGCTGGATATTTCTTGAGGTACTCCGTATAGTAGGTACATATCGTACCTGGGTGGCCTAGTGTAGGTGCCACTCACGCGGTCGATATGCCCACCAGCATCCTCCATTGAATTGATTGCATCTGGACACCGCTAACCGCTAACCAGGTACCTAGCAGCAACCAGTCAAGCCAGTCAGTGTGAGCACCCAAGCATCCTCAGCAAAAAGGCCAACAGGTGTTTTTCAATCCCCGGAAGGGAACGAAAAAATATCCCCGGTCATCGCCAGAGCTCTCCGCCTCCTAGGCTTATCCAACTTCTTCGTCGCCCACCCCATCCCATCTCAACTCTTTGACTTCTTTCTCGATATTCGTATTTACCACTCCATCTTTTTGACTACGTATCCATTCAATTGGGACGAGTGTGGTAATTGCAGAGACAGCGTGACAGAAGGGTATCCAAGAAGAGATACAACACAATCTTGGTGACGGTACGTTGAGGCCTGCGATACAACTTCCATCCCCTTGGCTCCAGATGATGAGCACCCGCTGCTTCTCGATGGGTTTGAGTGGCCCAAGGCTTGTTCTCTTCAACTTGACCTCTCAAGCTTAAGCTGCTTAGATTCTCCGAGCGCTTCTCAGGATGAGGGGTGCGAGGTTGAGGTTGCTGCCTCACATCCTCGAGATAGCCTATATCGTTGCCATGCCAGAACATGGAGACTGACTCGTGGTTTCTACAGCACCCATTATTCACGGTTCTCAGGTAGAAGCACATTCAAGATGGCTTCAGCAACACCCAATGGCGTCAGTGGCGCCTCGCTATCTGCCAACGACAAGATCACCCGATTTTCCGCTCCCAGCCGACCCCTAAGCCCTCTTCCCGCACACGCTCTCTTCAACAATAAGACGAGATGCTTCGTGTATGGTCTCCAGAACCGCGCCGTCCAGGGCATGCTGGACTTTGATTTTATCTGCAAACGATCAACACCCTCAGTTGCCGGTATTATCTACACTTTCGGTGGCCAGTTCGTCAGTAAGATGTACTGGGGAACTAGCGAGACACTCTTGCCAGTTTATCAAGAGACGGCCAAGGCCATTGAAAAGCACCCCGATGTCGATGTCGTCGTCAACTTCGCTTCCTCGCGAAGTGTCTACAGCTCCACCATGGAGCTGATGCAACACCCCCAAATCAGAACCATCGCTATTATCGCGGAAGGTGTTCCTGAGCGTGTAAGTAAACCTCCTTTGTATTGCATGAAGCATGTACTGATAGCGAAACCCACAGCGTGCTCGAGAAATTGCCCATGTTGCACGCAAGAAGGGCGTTACTATTATTGGCCCCGCCACTGTTGGTGGCATCAAGCCTGGCAGCTTCAAAATCGGTAACACTGGTGGCATGATGGACAACATTGTTGCCTCTAAGCTGTACCGTAAGGGATCGGTTGCTTACGTCTCCAAGTCTGGCGGCATGTCCAACGAACTGAACAACATCATCGCTAACAACACGGATGGTGTCTACGAGGGTGTTGCCATCGGTGGTGATAGATACCCGGGCACTACCTTTATTGATCACTTGTTGCGATTCCAGCAAGATCCTGAGTGCAAGATCCTTGTGTTGTTGGGTGAAGTTGGTGGTGTCGAGGAGTACAAGGTCATTGACGCCGTTAAGCAGGGTGTTATTACCAAGCCTATTGTCGCGTGGGCTATTGGTACTTGCGCTAGCATGTTCAAGACTGAGGTACAGTTTGGCCACGCTGGTTCCTTTGCCAACTCGCAGCTTGAGACAGCTGCTATGAAGAACAAGACAATGAAAGAAGCTGGTATTCACGTCCCCGATACTTTCGAGGACATGCCAAAGGTTCTGAAGAGCGTTTATGACAAGCTTGTTAGCGATAAGACTATTGTTCCTGCTCCCGAGCCCGTTGTGCCCAAGATCCCCATGGACTACTCCTGGGCCCAGGAGCTTGGTCTTATCCGAAAGCCCGCTGCCTTCATCTCCACCATTTCCGATGATCGTGGCCAGGAACTGCTATACGCTGGCATGCCCATCTCTGATGTGTTCAGGGAGAACATTGGCATCGGTGGTGTCATGTCTCTTCTATGGTTCAGGCGGCGTCTTCCCGACTATGCTACCAAGTTCTTGGAGATGGTTCTCATGCTCACTGCTGACCACGGTCCTGCTGTGTCCGGTGCCATGAACACCATCATCACGACTCGTGCTGGTAAGGATTTGATCAGCTCGTTGGTTGCCGGTCTGTTGACTATCGGCTCCCGATTTGGTGGTGCTCTCGACGGCGCTGCTGAGGAGTTCACCAAGGCTGCGGATAACGGCCTGAGCCCACGTGACTTCGTCGACACCATGCGCAAGCAGAACAAGCTAATTCCCGGTATTGGACATCGTATCAAGTCGCGGAACAACCCAGACTTGCGTGTAGAGCTAGTCAAGGAGTACGTCTTGGCCAACTTCCCTAGCCATAAGCTACTAGACTATGCTCTGGCTGTGGAGACGGTGACCACATCGAAGAAGGACAACCTCATTCTGAACGTAGACGGATGTGTCGCCGTATGCTTCGTTGATCTGATGCGCAGCTGTGGTGCATTCAGCCTCGAGGAGGCCGAGGACTACATGAAGATGGGTGTTCTAAACGGTCTTTTCGTGCTGGGCCGAAGCATCGGTCTTATTGCCCATTACCTCGACCAGAAGAGACTGCGCACTAGCTTGTACAGACATCCTTGGGACGATATCACTTACCTGCTACCTACTCTGGCCACTACAGGACCCACTGGTGAGAGCCGTGTGGAGGTTTCAATGAAATAGATTTAGACAGCATTTTCTCAGCACACTTTAGATGACCAGAACTGGACATCCATGTTCAGTACCTTAGCCCAAGGAGATGGGCCAGGGAGTGGAACAGAGTAATGATAGACTCTCGCCGAGATGGGTGGGTTGTACGAAACGATGAAGCATGTTCGAAATGCCTAGGATCTAGGGTGGTCCGAGTGGAAAATTTAATAGACAAATTTATTCAATAGTCAGTACGTTAGCTTGATAACATATGTGATCAATTGTAGAGTAGAATTCAAAGGGAGAGACTGGTGGTTCATGACGTTTGATAGCGGACCGTCTCGTAAATAGGTATAAGTGGACACCGGACAACCCGGTTTACATCGGAAAAACACCGGCGAGATCGGGCCCGCTTAAAAGTGAATCGCCCGACAACTTAACGCCAAGCGTCTCTTGTTGAGAGCTTTGGGATGTATTGTGCAGTTAGAAGACAAGTCGGCGGGGTGTAGCGATACCGAAAATTCGCAAAAGAGGTACGGAAGCCCATCAATAGATACTGTTGTGGTCGTTGTATGACTTGGTTCCCTGTTCTGCCTGCGCAATATTCCCTCGTTTACTAACGTCGTCCAATTCTCTAGATACATACGAACTATCTCGGACCACGACGTACTCGACGCCTTTAACGATTGAACGGGCCTATTCGAGTTTCTGTGGCAGTGATAACCGGCTGTACGATTCTTGCCTGCATACGTCCTTTACGGATTGGATAGCAGGCGTTTCCGATATCGATTTGCGCGTCCAGAGCCTCACGCCGTTGCTCATCTATACGGATTCCCAAGGAAGAACGAGCCTTGCTTAGTAGAGCGCCTAGTCGTCGAATACAACGCACGGAGCAGACGATCAACCGATTACCAGACCCCTCGCTTGGCCGAAACAAAGCTCTCTTGCCAAAACTCCGATCCCCCTAAAATTCAGCCACAAACATGTCCTACTTCCGCATAACCCTCCACCGCAGCGCCATCGGTCTGCCCCAGCGGACGCGCGGCGTCCTGGCCGCTTTGGGACTACGCAAGCGGTGTCAGACCGTCTTCCACCCCGTGACGCCCGACTCGGCCGGTATGATTCTGAAAGTCAAAGAACTCGTCGCCGTGGAGGAGGTTGCTCGTCCGCTTAATACGAAGGAGCTCCGCGAGGAGCGCAGGCCTGAACCTGGGTTTTGGGTCGAGAGAGCTGTGCCTAGGTGATTTGGTCGGTGATGAGTTGGCCGGAAGAAGATTAAAGAGGCATTGATGCGCGGTAGACGGATGCTCTAGTCAGTTGTTGTATGCTGGGAGAGAGAGAGAGAGAGAGACGATGACAATGAAACCTGGACGCTCCGCCATAGTAGTGGGATATTTCGAAGTCGCTGATGGGTTGCTGTACGGGTCCTTCACGGCTCTGTACGATGGATCGGCTGTATCATCAACTATATCCCAGGCCAGCCGATTAGCGCCTGGAGCTTGTACATGAAATTGTAAAACTCGATACACTGTTGAATACGATATGAATTAAGCCACCTCCTTCGAAGCTTCTTTTACTGTTCCCGTGTTATAGCTACGGTCTTCTTAGCAACTATATGTTGTTTATTACTCGCCTTTGCACCAATTACGAACAGATTTGATACGGTAGGCGGAGAAAAAGACCATATGATGATAGTTTTACATTAGACGGATTTACTCTTATTACCGCCTATATGCTGCAGAGTGAAATGCTGGACTGAAAGCTTTTGCTTGGTTATCTAATTACAACGCGAGAAGACCACAAGGCAAGGGCATAGGCACCTTAGTAACACAACTGGGTACACGTTTCTTTATTTAATAGACTAGAAGTACGCACCTTACTCCCGTCATGCCAATTATGCAGAGAATAACTATTTATTAGGCCGAATAACCCTTGCCCATACGCCTCCCTCGATCAATATCCTCCTGCAAGGGTGAAGACATCTATGTTCATAGTTGCTCTCGACGACTTTATTTACGAGGAACAAAGGCACTCTCATTTCTTCCGCGCAGGAACCGTGACAAAGTGGCCAGGTTTTTTATGCTTCCTGTCCTGTAACTATCTTTCAACATGCCTAGAATCACCAAGGCGTATTAAGTCCATTGAAGGGATAGTTGTGATGTAAGGATTAGGGAAGGGAGTTGATACAAGCTTTATGTCATGCATTGCATGATCTATGCATTAGAGGTAGTGGTGATAGGACAATCCGCAAAGCCTCTCGACGAATGCAAGTAATATCATATGGCAACGATAGCAAGTTTGGTCGTGAAGGGGCATCGAAACGGAATGAAGGCATGGTCAAATCAGTTTTTCGCCTTGTCGACGTAGTCTTGTGGGGGCGTTTCATAGCTGCTGGCAAAATATTCGGTGGTATTCTTTGACAACCAAGTAGAGAACTTGGCAAGTTCCTCGCGAAGACGATTCACTGATTGCTGGTCCATATTGGTTTGCGCAATAAGCTCCGGGAGAGATACTGGACACCAAGTTAGATGGGTCCCAACATCAAGTGGGGTGAGCCATAGAAAGAAACATACCAATTAGGCGACAGAGATGTTCAGCGCCGTAGATGTCACTTGCTGTCTTGCCTTGGAATTCGGGATCTGTCGAGTTCCATTTCTTGGACACTTCTGCGTACTGTGGACGCTCAAATCTGTGTCTTATTAGCTTTTTAGCAAACCAGCAACAAGAAGCGTACTTACTTGTACAGGAGAATGCGACCAAGAGATTTATCGAAGTACTCTTTGAGACCACTCAGAGTCTCCTCTAGAATATCCGCATGAGAAGAACCAGCAGGACGTTTCGGCATCTCATACGCGGAATAGTCTTCCAAAATCTTTGTAACTGGCTTTGGATGTGGAAGCGGTACTAGTTGCATGTTTTTGGTAACATTCTCCCAGTCATCCACCAATAGCGCTTTGATGACGTCGGGAATGATTAATTTGATAGATGGTCTGGCGTGGAAGGCTTCTTCCTGTGATGCTTCATTAGTACTTTGGTACGTTTTCTCGGAGGAACCCAACGTTGCGAGCTGGGAAGATGAAGGAGCGGCCCCATAGCAGGGAGCATAAGGTTTCTTAGAAGGAATGCCTGCCGACAAAAAAGATACACCCTTTTCTTTTCCCTCAGATGCGGTAAAACGAGAGTCATGAAATGTTGATCGTCCTTTTTCATCAACGTATCTGTGGTTTGGCCCGGGCAGTCTGAGCAAGAAGTCTGAATCGGCTGATGCGTCGGACCAGCGCATCTCCTTTTCGAGAAAAGAGTGGCACTCTTTCGGCAGAGCCTTCATCAAGGCATTCTTCTCTGTAAGTTTCCCCTTTGGCTTTGGGCTACGTTTGCGGATTGCAGTTTCGCCGCGGGTAGCTGATCTGCGGGACACGGGGGGTTTGTAGCGTGTGGTTGATTTTACTTTAGCTGGCTGTGGTGGCGAAAGCGATGGAGTTATGGGACGACGAGCAGCAACATCGAGCTCTTGCTTTGGTATGGCAACGCTCTGCATCTCGGGGATAGGAATAGGGACCGCAGCCCCGGGCGACTCTCGATCAGGCAACTCCTCTCCGCCGTTCTTGTGTGAAAATTTGGGTAGCCAATGGCCAGGAATAAACGAGCTATTAGGGATCATGAGTGCAGATTGAGAGTCGGACGCCGATTGTTGCTTTATAAGATCAAAGCCTTGGGGCCGTAGCGGTGGAAGTGACATTCGCGGCGCCATATCGCACCGAAATCGTACTTATGATGGCCGTTTATAGCAGGTAATGCATTGGGCGCAGCCGATGCTCAATGGCTACAAGCTAGTGCTGGCTAATCCGCAGCGGTATTCAGGTGTGCGGCGAATGAATTTTTGGCACGATAGGAGGTGCAATAGAACTCAGGCTTTTGCTGGAGAAGCTGATAGGGAGACTCCAAAAACACTTAATGATATGGATGAGGTTGGACAAATTATGCCGCAGAATAGTTGCAGGTATGGTTGTGCAAGAGAAGGAGTTGGCCGAAGTGACTGGTACTCCTTGCCTCGTATGCTGGCATTTGCACAATACGTGTGGGAAGGTATGGTGCAGAAGGTATTGGAAAATGTAAAGGGTTTAGTACGAGCTTCGCAGGCTTTCTGAAGGGATGCAATCGGAGGGCGTCCAAGGCACAGAAGTTTGCGTTTCTAGCATCAGTAACCCGGGCGCCATCCCAATAACAAACCGAGGTTCTCACTGAGGTCGCTCCGGGGTGTCAAAAGGTAGGATGTGGTATAGCTGATGAAGAGAAGAATGGCTTCCTGAGTGGCTGATATTTGGCCCCTGGGAAACCTTGATGAGAGAGCAAAGGTTCAACCATAAACCAGCGTCATTAATAGGCACCCCTGTAAGTACTGTTTAAACGCTCTCTGCGTTGGATGGCATAGAAGCACCAATGCTGTAGAATCCCCTCTTCAACTCGGGATCCGGATCAAACCAACTGCACTCCCCCACTGCATGGTCGCGCTCAAGATGGGGACTGGTTCTTCATAGAAACGTAAAATAAAACTTACAGTCTCAAGTTCGTAGTCCCGACCACGTCTAGGGCCTCTACCGGCAAAGCTCGATGAAGCAGCGGCGCGCTCTTCACTACCCCGTGCAGAACTCATCTCAGAGCCGGTAGCTTTCGCTCCTTTCTTCGCCCCCTTGGAACCAGGAGTCCTGGTGCGAGCTTGCGCGAGCTGGGCAGCCAGCTGCTTGTTGTCCTCGGTGAATTTGCGAATACGATCGTGAGTGACCCAGTCGTCCCAGCTGGACTTCCAGCCCTTGTAGTGGATGCGGTATTGTGCATCGTCGGCCTTCTTGCCCGGCTCGACCCTGACGTCGATGATCTTGGCCTCATACATGAGATCGCCATGAAAACACAACACCTTTTCCTCCTTGCCGTAAGGCGGGGCCTTCTCCTGCTTTGCCGGCGCCATGGTTATAGTCGCCGAGTCGAGACTTAGGCAGGTCTATCCAGTTAGTGAGGCGGGCCGTATAGTTGATGAATTGATTGTCAAGTAACTGTCGGTAACCTTATGGTCAAAGAACCTGGCTATCTAGAAACCAAGCTTCCCGGGAGGCGTACGTTAGCAAGATGACTTATCGAGGAAGTACGGCCCAATAAGCTGTAGAAAGGCAGGAATGCCAAGGCGTCACTGGCCAAGAACTTACATGTAGTTGGTCTTAGTGCACGGACTTGCACGCGTAGAACGCGCCTCCCCTTAATTGATTTCCTACTTAGTACTAACTACCCACCTTATGTGGTGGCCTATCTAGGTACAGGTATACAGAATACCTACGCATACCTCATACCTCATTACTTTATGCACCTTCCCATTCCTTCCTGTACAGAAGAAGGTAAACCTTCCTCCCGCTAGCGAAGTAGAATAAGGTAGATATACATTGGACATATGCCTTATGTACTTTGTTAATCATCGCGAGGACTATCCATGGCATTAAAGATACCTAATGTTACCGCCCATCTGACAGCCTGGCAGTCGAAATAAATCTTCGTGGATTCGCTCGTTGTCTCGACACAACAATCTGAATATCCGGACGATGGCACCTACAGAAGCCACCATCCTACGCAATTACCTCCTCTTGCCTTCTCGCCTACCGAGCATCATATCCCTTCAGGAGTTTACCTCATTATTCCCTAAATCGCAGCAATCCTCGCCGCAGGTTCGCGCCTTATACCGAGACCTTCAACAGCAACGCAATGCACTTGTTGACGCCGTCTCGGCTAGCATCGACGCCGAAGTCAGACAGGCCAAGGCGCTGCGCCGAACAATAATCAAGACACAGAAGGAAAGCGAATATGAAGAGCAGGACAACGAGATCGAGATCGAGAGGACAGTAGGTCAAGAGCACTATGCTTCTATCTATGCGTCTTTGGATGCGCAAACTAACCACAATGCCACCAGTTATTCGGGCCTACTTCCACCACCATCACGCCCAAGCAACACTCTCTTCAGAGTATAATACCCGATCTCGACAGCGCCGTGGCTGATATCGAGAGTGACCTCCAGAAACTAGAAGAGGAAGAATCCACTCTTCTTGAGTCCATCAAACAAGCCGCTGGCAACATGAGCGACCTACGATACGGCCGACTATCCAAACCCAACCTAGCAGGTGAGGTCATAGACGGACTTCGCGGTATTCAAGAGACGTGCAAACGAAAAACTTGATCTGAGAAGAGGAAGTGGATAATTCATTACAACAACCATTACTAGTTTGTTTGATGGCTACAAGGCGCACCATCTTCTCCCGAGCACGATTATGGTCTCTATCTAATTCGCCATGTCCACCCCCAAGGCCCATGTTGCCTACAATCCATGGCCGCTGTGCTCTGCTATCTATCGGCGAGGAGCAGCTTGGCCGGTAGGGGCAGGTCGAGGGCCTCCGTGCATTGTGTGTTGACCCTCCATGCGACTAGACCTAATCCAGACTATTAGCATCGCAAAGATTACCTTTCTAGGCCTCACTTACATCATTCTGCGGCTGAAAAAAGAGATGAAGATCATAAAGGCCCAGCTTGGGAGTAAACTGAAGGCCCACAGAAGGTACCCAGCAGGGACCGACAAGCCGTTCTGCGCGAGAGGCCCGTTAAAGGGATGGAATATCCCGTCAAGCTCCTTCGCCACAGTCCTGTAACCATCCTTCTGCAATTGGATCAAATCATCGGAAGTGGTGGTCGTTAGGTTCAGTCTCTTGGTAAAGATGTTGATTGGAGCAGGCTCGGGTAGCATCTCGAGAATCCAAAGAGACCCGACGGGCACAGACCACGCATTGCACAGAACTGGCTGGTCATCACAATTCAAAAGTGCCGTATAAGGAGAATTTGGTTCAATCGCAAACTTGCCGGCTGTCTCGTTGAACGCGGCCTCGACCTTGCCGCAATGGCCTAGGAACGTAGCAGTCAGTCAGAATAATCCATCGACATTCAGAGACTGGCGGGAAACTCACCAAAGCAAGTTTTGTTTCCACCCGTAATCAAAAGCCACCACTCCTCTGGGGTTGTACTTTCCGGCTTGACTGGCTCATATAGGACATCTTTCCAATTATGCAAACCGATGACATCAATCTTGTTTGCGCCGGCCTTGGCCGCAGCGGCCGCGACAGGATCGTATTTATTGGGAGAAGGGATTTTGGATGCAAACTTTTCAAAATAGCCCTGAGCCTGGCCCAGATAATCTTGAAACTGCGCCTGGTAATCAGGCGTGTCGGCCGCGGCTAGGAGCGGTAAGGTCAAGAGCGCAGAAGCGGGATTGAAACGCATTTTGAATAATGGTCGCGATAAGGAAGATACAACGGTTGAGACGGGACTATACTTCGAGATGCTATTAGAGCTAGAACGTAAATGCGCAAGCCACGGGATAGATACCTACCCGAATAAGCCTTGACTGGGGTTAACAGGTGTATGATGTAACTCCTACGTACAGTATTCAAGTTACAGAATCAGAGGCTCAAGGGCTAAAAAGGACTTGAGCGTGTGGATCGTGATGGTGAAGGTTTAGAAAGGAATTAAATTCGAATCAACTCGAGCACAGAGAGCTGCAATCGAAGTTCAAGTCAGCGCAAGGAGATTGTGGAAACATTTAATGAGGAGAAAATCAGCAGCATGAAGACGTTTCGAAGGACCGTACTGCCAAGCACCATAGTGCTACCAAGGAGAGTATCCGGTATAATGGGTTTTCTGGGTCGCCCTGGGGTACCTACAGGGATGAGCTCCCCACTCATACTGTAATCAGGAATAATCAGGAGAGGAGCCTCTCGTTGGCCAGGAAGCTTTTAGTTGCAGTTGATGCAAGTCAACAGACAACAGGCGGTGCAAGCCCCTCATATTGTGGCTCAACACGCGGTCTTGGGCGATAAGTGTTGTCATTTATCACATGTGCGCAAGCGCGCAAGCCACACTGGTAAATTGAAGAACACGACTCCGTGCATACAGATAGGATTTCGAAAGGGATCAGCAGTTGCATGTTCACACCACCTAGATAAATAACAGGCAATTCCCAATGGTAAGTTCGTTCAATCAGGCTCTTTGTATTGTAATTTTAAACTGGAATACTAAAAGTACATCTCTTCTCCAGGATCCTCCAGCCGCCAACCAGAAGCGCAAGCGTGGTCGTCCTGCCAACGCGTCACGCGACGACGAGGTCAAGGACGCGTCAAATCGTATTACAACAATGAGACAGCAGAACAGTCGAGCCAACGTGGATGGCGAAATACCCATGGAGGAGGAATCCCGTCCGAGGAAGCGAGGTCGACGCGCCAAAGACGATGTCCCACAGGAGCCGCAGCCCGAGACCTCAGAAACACAACCTAGCAGGCAGCGGCGGCGGCGTCAGCCTTCTTCAATTCAAATGCAAGATGAAGCTATAGAACAGTCTGGTAGACCTGTGCCATCAGAGGAGCCTGAGACAGCCAAACGGGGCAGGCCGAGAAAGGGTCGGCAAGTCAAGCCGCCACAGCCCGAGGCCGAACAAGAAGAGGCCGATGATGAGAACGAAAATGAGGGAAATTCGAGTCTTCTTCGAAGAAGTAAGCGGAGTCGTCGTTCATTGGACAACTCGCACTCAATTACAGATAATTCTACCATACAAGGAGAAGAGGTTAGCTCCTCAGCAGCTCGGCAACCGGCCAAGAAGAGAAAAAAACCAAACCGTTCCGTGGATAAGAAACAGCCTGGAGAAGAAGCAGAGCCTGGAGAACATAGAGATGAAGTCAGTATCACTTCTCGGGCGCAGAAGAGGCAGGGAAGAAGACCTCGCTCTCCCCAAGATGCTCAGTCCTCTATAAATGAGCCCGAACCCGATATTGCGATGCCACAGCGAAAGCGGGGTCGCCCATCAAAGCCCGAAGCTGATGGGAGGGCCTCTGATGCCGGGTTACAAAGCGGTTTATCTCAACGTCGAAAGAAACCAGTAGATGAGGAACCCCCGGCGGAGAGTGGACGACGTCGGTCCAGCACAGCCCACCGGAAATCGAAGGGGCGCAGACGACCTTCGATAGAACAAGGCCAATCACCTTCCCGCTCATCTTCACCTGATTCCGATTCCTCGCCCCTGCCATATAGACATATAACGGAGCGAACGCGTCGGATCACTCACCAAGTCATTGAGTCTAAGTGGTCTTCTCTAGATCCTGCCTCAATCGCCAACGTTGCAGGTCTCTTACATTCTGTATCACTGCCTACACTCCTCCACGTAGTCCCAAAACAGTACGCGCATGCTGAAGACGTCCTCGAAAAAGTCATTAGGGGTCTCTGCAAGAGATCAGCAAGGCTTCCATTTCCGCCTGTTTCGACCCTTCCGCGCCGCGAAGATGAACTAGAGTTCGAACGAACTCAATCAGCCGTCGAGGTACTCCTATCTCAGTTGGATCCCCTGCAACACAGCATGGAACTACTGAGGCGTGAAAAGGAGCGTGCCGAGAAAGAGCTTGAGCGGCAGTATAAAGTACTCGACCGGCTCAGCACCAATGCTCGCGCCGAGGCTAGAGAAAGAAGGGACCGACTGAAGAAAGTACATGTCCTTGTGCCCACAACGACTTACGACTCGGTTACCAACGGCATCGACTTGCTCCCAGCTGATAAGGCTACTGGTCAAGTCTTTGCTGGCGTCCAGGACGAAGAAATGCTTGGCCTTGCGGAACAGATCAATAACCATATGGAGAGTATGCGTAAAAATCTCCAACAAATCGACGGGGTTCTACCAGCCATCGCAAAAAGTCACGCGCTACTTAGAACAACGTTACAGCCACAGTTTGACCAGAAACAGTTGGAGAGTATCATGTTAGGCCATGTTGTACAATGACCTCACAAGACCTTGGTTGAACATCGAACTTTGATCGCGCTTGGAATATTAGTCGTCGAGAACGTTTGGTTCTAGAAACAATACCGTCCAAAAGACAAAGTGTGGTTGCACGCTTGGTGTATTATCCCTGTTTTCGTTTCTGCAAAACATATCATGTGTGATGCGTCCTAACAATCATGCGCCAACATACAAAGGAGGCCAGTGTTGCTCTTGATAGCATCGTGGGTAGTAACACGTATCACGTGGCTGTCACCTCTTCCCTCCGTTCCAATGACACTTGACTCTCATGGTAACTTGCCCCAGTTTGTATAACTCCCAAGACGCCACGTACTCCTCTAGCAGTAACTCTTATCTATGTTATTCTGACTTCGAGGTTGAGTATCTTCATGCTGTGTTAGCCTCAGTCTCTGCAAACCTCGTCGTACTATACATGTCAGGCGGCATGCGAGCAGAAGATCCGGATAAGATTGTGCGTACATAGATGGCTATAAAGATATCTCGAACCTGAGACGAAAAAGTGTCATCGACAGCCCTCCGTTCCATCAACCTCCCTAGATACTGCAAACTTTTCAACGAGCAAGAGATACACTATGTGCCACTACAGGTAAGGTACTCTTGTATCAACTATGCTTCCTCCCTTCTCCTGTCTTCATAGATCAAATGAAGTTGTTGCAATACGCTAGCTAATCTCAGACGTATTCTGTGTTCAAGCTACTGGGGTTATGACGGATGCTCTCACGAGTTGAGACACTTGGATAACAGGTGGACAGTATGCCCCCTTAGTGAACAGATGCCGCCGCGTGACTGCCCGTTCGCGGCGTACACCCGTCACAAAATCGGAATCGCGTTCTGTGAATCATGCCTCGACGAAGTGCCCCCTAACCACGTGCCCGTGTCCCGCATCATCCTAGACTTCGACAACATGCGCCAGGCCATGGAGCTGTCCGTGGACCGGGCAGCCTGTGCCAGGTTTGTCCGTGATTACAGGGCCGGCCTCCGCCGTATCAGGGAACAGGCTTTCGTATCTGGCCCCAACAATAACTTCTACAACGAGATATGGGCTCTGTACCATAACTTCCACCAACGTGCGATAAGCGAAATGTCCGCTTCCTGGGCTACTTTTGACAATCCCCCAGCCGGCATTCAGAGTGCTACTACTGGACTTGGTATCACCTCTTCCCCTGGATTTTCTAGTGCTTCTACTGGACTTGGTATCACCTCTTCTACTGGACCTTCTAGTACTTCCCCTGAGTATTACAGTATCTCACCAGCATTTAGCAGTACCACGACTGCGACTGGCTATACCATGGGTTCGATTGATAGCACCATCATGACTGGGATCGGCAGTACCTCAACTGGGATTGAGAGTGCTTCGCCCAGCTCTGACAGTGCCTCAACTGGGAGTGAGAGTACCTCATACGGGTTTGGCACTACCTCTTCTGCGTCTGACACTACCTCCCCTGGGTCTGATAGTACCTCCTCCGCTGTGTGAAACAGGCGATAAATAAAATTCGAAGAAGGCAGGAAACGAAACAGAAGGGAAAGCGAAGGGTAAAACACGAGGGCAGAAGGGAATCAAGCTTGGTTACTCTGGTGTCTGGATAGTTGAAATACAAGACCACCTCCTAGCCAAAACTCCTGCGAACTACATTTAATGCCTTGCAAACAGGGAGGCTGTTTCAAGTGACTCGTGAGGTACAGAAATGAAAATAGGTTAATCCCGATCCTAAATTAGAGTCGTACATTCTTCAACTATAAAGGACCCCTACTAACATAGCTACACGAACCTTGCCTCTGGGAACCCGAAGTAACATCTTCCATAGGAGAGACCCCCTTCGCACTGCTCACATGGATTAGTCCCTTACTTCACCACTTCACCATTCGTTATTATGACTATCACAACACTACGTAGTAGCAAACCTGAATTTACTTGTCCCTAGGAATCGCAATGCCTACCTAATCAGCTCAATCAATCTCAAACCAGCCAGATACATAACTAATAATATACTAATAGAGCTGCCCCTTTCCAGTGGCACTCATAAAATCTTGCGTGTTTGCCCTTTCCTGCTAACTATATTGATCCCCCCTTTCCTATACGCCTTTCCCACGATCTTCTCTCTCTCGTTATTTTCCAATCCCACCCCAAGGTAACCAATCGCTACCATCATGTCTAACAGACAAGGCAACCGTCCAGGTAACCACACGAGCTATTCCTCGCGCCACTATCCCAGACGTGATCTCACGGGGGACTCAGTACCCTTCACAGCCCAAGATTATGCCTTCAGTGATGACGAGGTTGAGTGTATTAGGGAAGAATATAGTGAGCCTGAATATGACGGTCCACTATACGACTCCGACGGAGAATCCTATAGAAGCAGACACAGCTCGCCTCCGCCTCCATACGACACGTACGTGACGGATACCGGACCCGTTTACGCGTACGATAGCAGCATGCGCGAGCGGGAGTGTCCTATTGTTAGTGAATCTTATGTAGAGCCTCCCAGGCCAACGCACTCGACGCGCACACCATATGCTGGTGCGTTCACAGCAGAGCCTCAGGTTAATCTCGCCGCATCTCGGGGTCGGGCCGCTACACGATTACGGGCTGGTGGCCATATGTATATGGGACGTGGGAGGTCGCGTGGGCATCATCCAGGACACTATCACTCGGGACATCATCCAGGTCATCATCCAGGGCATCTTTCAGGGCATCATTCGGAACATCACCCAAGACATCACTCAAGAGATCCTTCTAGGTATCGCTCAGTAAATCATTCAGAACATTACTCAGGGCATCAATTAGAACGTAACTCAAGACACCACTCGGAGAATTCGAGACACCGTTCCAGCCATCGCCCAGGAAATCGCCCAGGACGCCGTTCAGGGCAGAGTTCAAGGGTTCCTCGCGGTGCAGATCGCCCACCGGGGGGCTTTTGGCATGCCTTTGAGCTGTGGATGTTGGCTTCTTAGATTCCTTCGGCCATTGGTAGCTTATCGCTTCACCACTATCAAGCATCAAGCTTGTAGAGAAACAACCAAACCATTCTTGACCCGATATACAACAGTATTGAACCCGCAGCCTACTTCGCTCTCTCACAAATACTCGACTACTTGCAGCAATCGAAATCCGATGAGACAATGTGAATTTTTATCACATACCAGGGTTGTTCGTCGGAGGGCGGTTAAGAATAGGGGTTTAGGAGTTGCGTGGTAATTTTCATTGTCACTTGTCCGCAAGAGAGGTTATAAGTGGCCAAGATCATAACATTCAAGCATGTCAGATAGAGAGTAGAGAGCGTATGTCAGCTAATTCATTACCTTGCGCACACCATATATTGAATTCACAACACTTACGGAGTACATTTTCAGCCTTATAAGTGTGGTCTCACAGTACTGCTCAAACATACATCGTCACCAAATTCGTCAACAAAACATAACAAGCATGGGCGAGAGAAATTTTTGTAACCACCATAGAAGTGAATTTCCATTCAAAGTTGTCATCCAGTACATACAAGAATCGAATGTTATATGCCGTCGTCGGTATCAAGACATACGAAATTTCCCACGGGTCCCAGTCCTCCCTATCCAAACATGGACTGGTCCAGCCTAAATCTAAAATAACTCAACACAAAACGCGATTCGGTGGCCACAACTTTTGAGGTCATGCAGTCATGTGCTACGTACGTTGGCTTGGGCTGGCCTGGCTATAATACAAGAGCGAATCGAACCTGTTCGTCTTTGTCCTGCGTACTACTCGCAGTGATCATCTAGTCGTCAGACTCTCGACTTAGTAGAGAGGGTGACGGCGGCGGAGCGTAGGAGCTCCAGTTCCGACGGGGTAGCCGGTGGGGACTGTGCCATTGCCACTGGGGTAGGGGATAACGGTAGCAGTTGCGGTGGCGGTGACATCAGTCTCGCTCTCTTCCGGAGGACACTCATCACCGCTGCCGTTGTCACCTTCACCGGTGCTCGTGGGAGAGGCGGCAGAGACGCTCGACGTGGCTTCAGCGCCGACACCGGTGGGGTAGCTGCCGGAGTTGCCTGAGTTACCAGAGTTACCAGAGTTTCCAGAGTCGCTGCCGTTGCCACCGACTGTAACGTAGACAGTGCTAGCAGGTGCAGACTCGGTGACGGTAACAGTCACAGGGACACACTCGGCCTGGTCAGAGACAGAGGGCGAGCCGGATCCATTGCCGGAACCAGAGCCGGAGTCGGAGCCTGATCCGATGACAGTTGCGGTCGAGGTAGAGCCAGGGACAGTAACAGTGCGGGTAGAGGTTGTGGTCAGAGTAGTAGTCGTGGTACCTTCCTCGCTGGTAACAGAGCCACCATTGCCAGAGCCACCGGAACCGCCGTTGCCATTGTTGCCATTGTTGCCATTGTTGCCGCTGTTGCCGCTGTTGCCGCTGTTGCCAGCGCTAGAATCTGAGCCGGAGCTAGGAAGAGGGCTCTCGATAACGGTAACCATCTGAGTGAAAGTGGAGTGGATGGTGGTGACTGTAACGGACTGGGAACCCTCAGGTCCGAGAGTCATGGTCAACGTCGCGTCAGTGGCGCTGACGGTGGGATAGACGCTCACACCAGGCTCAGAGCTAGGTGCTGGAGTCTGCTCGGGGCTGCTATCGGTGGTGGTGAGAACGTGGGTGGTTCCTGTGATCAGACCGCTGCTGTGAGCGCCGACAACAGAGCTGGAGACGGAAGAGGCCTCAGTGACAGGGCAGACAGTAGTGGTCAGATCGATGACCTCAGTGACGGTGACCGGGCCGGTTGAGTTGCCAGCATTGGCGGGGCAGTTGGTGATGGTGGGAGCGCACGATGTGATGGTGTGGACGCTGGTGATGGCGACAGTCAGGGTGGTAGAAGGCGCAGCAGCGGTTTCATTTCGTCGAAGATAAGGCGCGTGAATGTGACGGGCATGGTGGTTGTATGCAGAGGCGAGGCCGGCGAACAGGCCGAATGCGACAGTGGTGGACTTCATGTTGATGGTTGGATGTGGGATGTTTCGGGTATTTTGGCTTCAATTGATATTTCACAAGTTGAATTTCTTGAGTTTGCGGCTCGTACTTGAGTAGTCTGGTCTCGGGTAGAGAATGATACTTCGGGCGTTCGTCTGAGGGAGTGGACGATTGCAAGATGCAATACAATGTTCAAAGCGAAAGTCGATTCCGCGGAAGCTGAGCAGACACAGTTGCTGGGGTTGTCAAAAGGGAGCGGTATATGCGAAGAAGCGAACACAGCTGGCTGAGCAGGAATGAATGTAAAAAAGACGGACAGCGTCGAAGGGTGAAATGAGAGACTCGAGATAGACTCAGAGAAGAATAAAGAACACGCAAGGGCTTGAAGGGAGAAGAAGAGAAAAAGAGAGGGTATCCCCAACCTGGAGGGTGGCAGCCCTTTTTTTACTCTCGCTACAGCCGGTCAGCTTGGTTGGCTACCCGGTCACCAGCCAGCCAAACAGCCGACCTCCTTGGTCCCTCACTTCACTTACACTATGAATAACGGTACTACCACAGCCAGGCATCCATGTCATCCCATCCCTCGCCTCGCCCAATTATTCCAGGGCTTGTTGCGTATTCCAGGTGCCCTAGCCCCACAGACGAGAATCCACTTACCTAGGGGCACAGCCATCCATTTGGGCGCTTTGGGCGGGCGGGATGTCTGAACTCTTGGCGGGACTCATGATCCTTAGCGAAGAGAAGGAGGGGCTGGCTTGGTATGCTGAGAGAGAGAGAGACATGGCAGAGAGAAAAAAAAAAGTGTCCAGCCCAGGTGTTCAGGCGTTGGCGCTTGCCCCTGAGACCCACGCACCAGCCTAACCCAGCCCGCCATTCCATTATGCGACCCCTGCCGATAGCATATGCAGGTACACCATCGTGAAACAACGACGTTGGCCAATGAGAGTGCAGAGCTCGACCAGCCAGATCTCTCTGCATCCAGGTAGGTCTAAGTCATCTTAGCCACTCACAAGAAAAGCCCCAAGGTGATCATTGTTCCGCGTGCCGCCAACGGGAAACTCGTAAAACGAAAACGATTTGCGCACACGGCAGAGAGCGACCGGGTATTTGGTAGATTTGGTAGCTCAGGCACATCACTTACATTGATTGATGTAAATGAGTTACTGTAGCTCAGGCGATCACCCGCTCTTGGTCTCTGGTAATCACATCGCATTGCTTCATCTAATCTCCGTGGGCGGTTGATGAAGCATGAGACATGGCGAGTAAGTCTTGCTTGGGTGAAAGAACATTACTTACATATATCTACCTAAAATATACTCTAGCTGCTGCATGTTTATAAGTAAGTAGGCAGGTATCTGCGCAGTGTATTCCAACTACGGAGTGGTCCCGATGCAAGGGCTTGTTTTGCGAGCCTGGCACGCTGTGCCATGCTGTCATCATCAACTCGATGGATCCCTCGTCCGGGCCTCCCTACCCCCGACCTTAACGCAGTCTTCCATCGCCTTCTCCTATATGTACGCAATCACACGCACACTATGAGAAATGATCGCAATCTTGCGAGATTGCTTCCGCGGTTTGCGTCGCAACCACGTGTAGTCCGACTGCACGATGCACGATGCACAATGACTTCAACATCTTTCATTTATTGAATCATAACGGGCGAGGAAAAGAACAACATACCCACCTGGTCTAGAACAAGTGCGTCACGGAACACGCCGCCTCCTTACCCCCGCCATGATGCTTGGTCCCGGAATCCTTTTGTCAGATTTCCTGGTCCTGTCATTACCTCACTTAGTATGCGAAGGGATGTGGTGTGCATGCACTAAAACTTATTATAAGTAAACCTGAAGCATATAATAATCAAATAATGGTTATAAAAAACGAAACCATTGATCTGCGCTCATGATACATCGTTTCCAAGAAATCCGCAGAAACGGCGACTTATCATATCTTGCTCAACCTTCCAAGAATCTTGATAAGACTCACCGCCGCTAAGTAAAAGAAAAAAAGACGTGTCAGCCATGAACACAACCGTCTGCGCCACATCGTGTCCTTGTAATCAATTGCCCGATGCCACGTTTTGTTGCAGCGAGACCGCCAGCCTGTGTCTCTCTTTAAGATTGTATCACAATATTAAGCTCATTTGCGACCTGCCACATGGTCACCGTATTCTTGTTTGTCTCAATCTTTCTTTTTCGTTTTGGTCCGACATCTCTTTTCCGAGACCTTCCACTAGTTATTGTACCGAAGGACGGTGTTACGTACAGGACTTTCACCCGACGATAAACGTGCATTCTTATTGGGGGCTACTCTTAAGAACAATTCAGCTGATGAGCCTAAAATCTGTCCTACTGCTACACAACAATATCGGAGTCCGTAGCAAATGAAGTAGTACATGTACTGCTGTGCGACGCAATATTCCGTCACCAGCAATCTCATCCACCTAGGTATGCGCTTCTAGAACGATTCTCGCCAAACGCATCTTCAATCTTGACTTTTCTAGTAAGCACGGGGTAATGTAACCAGTATTTCAGGAGGCCTTGGTATTGGTATGGACTGATTGTTTACTAAGGACGGTGGGATGCTTCTAGTGTGCTGTATGAAACCGCCCCTGGTCGATTCTTGCGCCTGGTGAAGCTGGGCAGAGCCACACGAATGCTTAGTTTAAGGCCAAACGGAAAGAGCCCGATGAAACCTCAGAATAAAATGAGCATACTAGAATCACCTGTCTTGTTTTCTTATTTTGATCCATCTAGTTTGGTTGTTTCATCGACGGCTGAAGTAGTGGGAAGTTCACAGCATTTGTCTGGTTTATTAGCCAAGCGGCTCTTACTCAGGTATTGCTTCACTTTGAAAGCTAAGCCAAGCTTTTCTGCTACTTACAGGGAAATGAGCCCATTCGGTGGCGCTGAGCTGTATTGATGAAACGGTGGCCCGGTTCCAAGGTTGCTGGTTCTATTAAGTTGCCCTTGATAGCGTTGATTCAAAACCTCAGATAGATGACGCTCAATAGATTAACATAGCAGCCAGCAGGGATGGCTTGAATATGCTTGGATTCTCTCACCGAGGGGACGGAGACTGGACGTGTTGCTTCGCATTCAAGAGACGGCAATTACCGCCTCCGATGCCAATTATGATTGTTTTTCTAACTCATGCCCAGTTGAAGGGCTTGTGGTCAGCTTCTTCGTGACTACTACTACATCTACACAAGGCAACTTGTTGCCTCGCCGGAATGTGCTAATCAGATTCCAGTAAACGCCTTTCTCCTCAGTCCGGTTGATGGACCGTGGTATCAAATTTCCTTTCCCGCCGCTTTAAATGCTGTGTTGAATGCTCCAGTTTCCCGACCGCCTGCTACCTTGTATGACTTTTTTGGTATATGCCATTTTCGTGAAAACCCATTGCCAGAAAGAACGCCGATGTTGAGATCGAAGACAAACACCCGGCGCAGATATGCTAAACTATAAACTAGGGGAAACAACTTGGTGCTTATCTTGTGGGCAAGCAGTCAAATTTTGTGTCGAGACACCGTTTATTTGGCGTACTTGGCACGGAAGAACTTGGCGGCATTGACCATGTTGACTAACGCCTCCTTAGTTTCCTTCCACTGGCGAGTCTTGAGACCGCAGTCAGGGTTGATCCAGAGCTGCTCCGGCTTGAGATACTGAAGCATCTCTTCAATGCGGTCCTTGATCTCCTGCTCGCTAGGTACACGGGGCGAGTGGATGTCATAGACACCAGGACCGATGTGACGGGGGTAAGCCTCGTCGACGAAAACGCTGAGCAACTTGGAGTCGGACTTGCTGTTCTCAATGGATAGCACATCAGCATCAAGAGCAGCGATGGCGTGGAAGAAGTCCTGGAATTCGGAGTAGCAGAAGTGAGAGTGGATTTGAGTCGAGTCCTCAACACCGACAGTCGAGAGCCTGAAGGCCTTGACAGCCCAGTCAAGATACGCCTCGCGCTCCTTTCCAGATCGCAGGGGAAGACCCTCACGAAGAGCGGGCTCATCGACTTGGATAACATCGATACCGGCTTTCTCAAGGTCGACGACCTCGTCGCGGAGAGCCAAAGCGAGCTGCTCGGCCTGGACGGATTGGTGGACATCGTCACGGGGGAAGGACCACCGCAAGCAGGTGACAGGACCAGTAAGCATGCCCTTCATGGGCTTCTTGGACACCGACACAGCGTACTTGGACTCCTTGACGGTCATGGGGGCCGGGCGAGAAATGTCACCGACAATGATGGGGGGTCGGACGCAACGGGAACCGTAACTCTGGACCCAAGCGTGGGTGGTGAAAGCATAGCCGTCAAGGCGCTCACCAAAGTACTGAACCATGTCGTTACGCTCCGGCTCACCGTGAACATAGACATCGAGGTCAAGCTCGTCTTGGATCTTGACGTTCATGTCAATCTCCTGCTCAATGAACTTGTCGTATTGCGCCTCAGTGATCTCTTTCTTGGTGAACTTGCTTCGCTGGACACGGATCTCCTTGGTCTGGGGGAAAGATCCAATAGTGGTAGTAGGGAATAGAGGAAGCTTCAGCTTGTCTTGCTGTTGTGAGATTCTGCTGGGGAACTCCGACTTGCGGTTGTAGTCTGAAGGTTGGATCTTGGATTGCCTGTCCTTAACCTGGGGGTTGTTGGTACGCTTAGACGTGGCGCGAGCATTCATGGACTTAGCGTTAGCCTCTAGCGCATCCTTAACGGAGGAAGGGCCTTCAGTAACAGCTTTAGCAATGATGGCAACTTCGACGGCCTTCTCAGAGGCGAAGGAGAACCAATCAGCAATCTCGGGGTCCAGCTTCTTCTCACTGGCTAGAGTGTGTGGTGTGTGAAGGAGAGAGCTAGATGTGGCAACAATGACACGGTCCTTGCCAAGCTTCTGGATGGCGGACTCCACAATCTCAATGGCACGCTTGAAGTTGGTCTTCCAGATGTTGCGGCCGTCAACGACACCCGCTGATAGGATAGTCTTGGGGCCAAGAGCGGCGGCAACAGTGTCGAGCTGCTCCGGGTTGCGAACCAGGTCGATGTGTACGGCATAAATATCCTTAGGGATAGCCTCAAGGTTGTGGACGATGTCACCAAAGTAGGTGGTGAAGACAAGCTTGGGAATCTTGTCACCTAGGCTGGCAAGCTTCTCGTAGGTAGGCTTGAAGGCAGCCTTGGCCTTGGCAGGGAGATCGAAAACGAGAACAGGCTCGTCAATTTGGACAGTCTCAGCACCAGCCTGCTTGAGCTGGGTCAAAAGCTGCTCGTAAACTGGTAGCAGCTTGTCAAG
Source organism: Xylaria sp. 218_066 (assembly GCA_019843955.1). Taxonomy (NCBI): domain Eukaryota; kingdom Fungi; phylum Ascomycota; class Sordariomycetes; order Xylariales; family Xylariaceae; genus Xylaria; species Xylaria sp. 218_066. The sequence continues at coordinate 147,188 of JADKYC010000039.1, read as the reverse complement.
GAGGTCAATGGGATTGACGCTCTGGCCACGGTCGGCCTTGCCGAGGTGCAGGAAAGAGACGGGTCCAACAAGGACGGGTCGGGTAACAATGCCAGCCTCCTTAGCCTCGACAAACTCGTTAACAGCCTTGGGGCTGGAAGCGAGGGTAAAAGTCTGGTTGTCTTGCAGGGTGGGCTTGACGTAGTGGTAGTTAGAGTCAAACCACTTTACCATCTCTAAACTGGGAACATCGACGCCGCCCTTCTGGTGGCCACGGCCCATAGCAAAGTATTCATCAACACGGTCGAGACCAGCGCTGGAGTAGCGCTCAGGAACAGCCTACGAGCAATGGCATATTAGCAAGGCCAACAGGAATAATAGGTAGATTGGCAAGATCTGCTTACACCGAAGTCCTGGATCTGGGCAAGGACCTGGTCATAGAGAGCAAAGTCGTTGCTGGGGATGACATCGACGCCGGCATCCTTCTGGATCTTCCAGTGGGCGAGACGGAGACGCTTGGCCTCGGCAAGGAGGTCGGCCTGGGGAAGGTTGCCTGCCCAGTCTAGACACACGAGTCAGTCGCTTTGTCAAAACAATATCATCGGGGAGCTCAGGCACTCACAAGCCTCAGTCGCCTTCTTCAGGTCACGGTTTACACCCATACGGGGAAACCCGAGAACGGCGGATTGAACCATCTTGGTGCTGGCTCGGAATATCTGCTGGTGAAAGAGTTTTCTGAATGCGTTAGTGGGAAACGAGGGGCCCAAGCCTGTGTGAATAAAGAGGGCCAAAGCTTACGAGAGAAACACGCTTTCACTTCCAATTCCCTAACCAAACTGCAGAGAAATGGGAAAAGACTGTTGCTAACCAAGAGAGCAACAATCAATGGGGATAACAGGTGCTTGGAGGAAGAATGGAGGAGAGGAATGGGAAGAGAAGGAGAGAAAGGATGTTCGAAGAGGGGAACGCAACAATAAGAAGAAAAGTCGAGCTGACTTGCAGACTAAGCAGTCAATGGCAAAGGAGGGGTTTCGGAGCTCAAGGGGACCAATTGCGCTAAGAGATAGTGGGGACTGTGCCAGCCCACCGAGGGGTTGGAGGGGCGCACTGAGAGCCGTCTCGGGGCAGGCGAGGCGCTGAAAGAAAATAATGATACAGTCCCACTTATTCCCGGCGGAATATAGGGCACTAATACGCAGTAAGTGGTTAGTGCGTATATCAGTATTTTCTTTCAGCGCCTCGGCAGGGCATTCTGGCATTCTACAGTCAGCAAATCTTTTTCACTCTTTTTTCACTAGCGCACTCGATAGACGCATTGAGGGCCGACTCCGAAAGCGGGCAGGAGGAACCGAGCATAACTGATCCGAGCAATAAGCAAAAAGATCACCGAACCAGCCGATGGTGATTCGCTCCAGACCAGCCCACCAACTGTTTGCTGCATCTACGCTATTCTAACACATCTAACAACACATCAGTCTTGAGCTTTGCACTTGGGTTTGATTCGCTGTTGTATTCCTCTTCCCCCTCATTGTCCTTCCTTGGTGAGGCTTGTGATGCCTTTTCAAAGCCACGTATATAAATTTTAGGGTCAGGCATCATCGAATACTACTCTACTTGCACTTGAGGGATCATAGAAGGAGGTAGTCGAGGTAGTATGAAAAGGCACTAAGGCGGTGATGTGCTTCTCGCCAGGTCCATTTGTTTCGATCGACTTACTGTATCAACCAGACGTGGGCTTCAGGATGAAGCCATCAGTTCACGGATATGCGTGATTACGTCCCATCTGCTATCTGCATACGCACACCTGGCCTTGTCCTTACAATTCATTTGCCCGCCGTGTTGGTTCATTTGCCCCGCACCGAGTTGGGTACTTCTCGAAAAGCTAGCCTATCCGGCCAGAAGCTGGCGCCGTACCAATCCCGACCCAAACACTATCAGTACGCGACGGATTGTGCATTAGATTGTTCCGGTACCACTGAGCTATCACCATTATTTATATCGTATTCCTAGTTAGGATCTGAGGTAATCATGTACTCATTGCTATGATACTGCATTACGTTAAGCGCGGTGACATTTCGTCGAACTGTTTCCGTAGATAGTGACAGTAGTGCTGACGACCCAGGGCGTATATACTCACCGCCGGTGCGAATTGCCCAGAACCTTGAACCGAACCGACATCTGCCTTCCCGTTATAAACGAACACGAGCCGCAATACATACTCTCAATCCCTTCCCCGTCTTATTAGTCTAAACGACAAGGAGCTCGGAGGATTTTCATTTTCGTTTTCCCTCGTATGTACTTAGAAAGGGACACCTTGATTATATTCATACGTCCTTCGAATTATGAAATACGCTGGGTCTTAGGAGGTAGGTAGCTTGAGCAAGTTGTAATCTTTCGAATATGTAATCATCGGGGTCCGCTACTAACACCGATTCAACGTCGGCGTTGGTGCTAAGTTCAATATCACTGAAGCCTCACAAATGATTCAATCTGTGCTGCCAGCCATGTCCATAATTATCATAGCATACATGTATGGTTCGTATTACTTCCTGGTAAACTAGAGCTGAGTAAATTGTCAAAAGTAAATACCTCCCTCTGTGCAAAATATGTAAATGGGCCTAAAAGTATTTGTTCGAAAGGACATCCAAGCAGATTCGCCGCAAATGTAACGGGATCGCGAGGGAAGGTTAGTAACCAAGTTCCGAATCTATATATCGTTCAATACAATCCACCTTTCGTGGCATCCGTCTCCCTAGGTGTTCACATGATGCAACTTCGAAAATGCACTTTGAAGGCGATGAAGGTGACCGCAAATGATGTTAGGTTGGTATGTGTTGTAGAGGGAAGGCAAGAAGATGCTCAGACCTGATGCAATCAATATCTTCAGACGTCCTTAGGTAGTTGCTACCTATTCTTCCGAGTCTTATGGGTATGTAAACTGTGTGACCCAATTGAACATTAGGTGCTCGCTAAAAGGTATGGACATAATAAGAGCTTTGTTTGCCTATCACTTCCGTCCCGTCGTGCAGCGCCCTCTTCCAATGGAAGTAGTATAGTGCGGCTGCCCTGAGAGTGAATCAGATGCCAGGTAGGTATATCCAACCTTTGATACATTAAGTATCCACAAGTTATGGTCCATTTGCTCTTTCCCTTGTACCAGTATTTAGAGCGAAAGTTGAACGTACCTCCTTCCTTACTCATCGAAGTACCCAAGGTAAGTGCATACCTACACGTAGTATGTACATAGGTAGGAGAGGCGTGCATCTTAGGTCCTATATCGTCTCGGGCGGTGACGATGGAGCCGGTCGAGAAGTAATTACATGGAACGTGTGGGAACTTGACTCTCTACCGTCAACCTTTCGATGTCTCGGGTCCTAGTCATTGTCGGAACTCCTATACAAGAGGCCAATGATACAATCCCTTCTCCTGTCTTCACCGTTCCTTGTCAAGAATGTATATTCTATGCTGTTGCCGCAATCGCCAGCTTGCCGGAAAAGAGACCCAAACAGAGGCCATTGAACTGCCTAGTCAACCACCTCGTGCAAGACTGTCCAAGACGCTGTCACGATCTGACACTGACATGTATCTCTCTTCTATTTTAGCCTCTCGGGGGCCTTCACAACTCATGACACCCGCATACCACAACATTGTTGACCCTGAAGCTGTCGAGGTAGATGATTCCGACGAAGATGGCCCGGAAAGAAATGCACGGGGGTTGAATATAGGTACGTTGGGATCCCTCAGGACAAAGTTTATTCGACGTTTATCCCACCGCGGCGATACCAAGTCTGGGCCCCAACCATCAATCGGTACCAGTAATGAAGAGCTTGCTCGGCGGGCAGAACTCAAGCGATTGATGCACAAGCGGATTCAGGAGGAGTTGAAGAATGAGGAAGAAGAGGACGATCTGAGGCTTGCCCCTCCTGAGCGGCCTAGCATTAATAACTGCAGGGAACCCGAGCTCTCCGGGGGGGGGCCTAGGGATACAATTGAGTTTTCTGTTTCCAGTATCAACGAGCAGGAAAATAAAAAGGAGATCAACACACCGCCAGAAACATCAATGTCCCTAGATCCCGTCGTCCGCGGAGCACAAGAACCGTGCCCACGGCGAACTAGTTGTTCTGAATCCTCCAGGAAATCAATTAGTCACTTATGCCACGGATACAATCAGTCTCTCAACGATACAGAGCCTGCTATCCCACCGCCATCACCGTCACATCTTACCCCTGTTCACCTCTTGGGTGGGAGCGGCCGTGAATCACCATCTACTGCTTCATGGCACTTATCTTACAGTGCAATTCACATTGAAAGTTATATTGAGCCATTAGTAGATGCAAGGCAGTTATCGCGTCCTCAGTCACCGGAGCCTGGTGACTTGTCCACTGGGCGGGAAGATGACACCACCCAGCCGCATGAAGCAGATACTACTACTAACCTCAGCAACCCGACTATGCAAGACGAGACGGTTGACACCAGCCAAACCATGCAATTCGAACACCCAGAATATCCTGAGAAAAATCACAAAGATCATGATATCTCAGGGCATTCAATCCAGACAAACGACGGTCGCTATTCGCCATTAGATGTGTGGTTACGGAGCCAACACCTTCATTGCGCCTCAATTCTCTCAAGTCGTCCAAACAGCGAAATAGCACTTGACATCTCCTCCGAACTTGCCGTTCGAGAAAGAGTCAAGGACTTAAAGAAACCTGCAAAATCCGCAGACCTATCGAGTCATACTGATCAGACTACTAATTCCAGATCAAATTTGCAAGAGAACGCTCGAGGAGCTTGGCTAGATACCTCGAGACACATTGTTGACGAAGAAAAGTTTTCGCTCGATACACCCAACGACGAATCCATTGCTTTAAGCCGGGTCTTAAATCAGATGGAAAATACACTTCCTCTGGAGGATTCAATTACGGAAGATCAAGCTCAGGACATATCCTCGCGTTATACCTCCTCCCGATACACCACAAGACCCAATAGTCGGCAAGCTACACCTAGAGACTCACGCCTTGGCCTAACGGATATGCTAGGAAGCCGCAGAATAATGCAACCGCTTCCTCCAACATATGGTAAGCGAAGCCTTTCAACAATTTTCAATAAACTTTGCTGAAACTAACAATGAAACTAAAAGGGGTCGTCAATCCATATCGTATAACGGCCAGCGAAAGTTCAGATATTAGCTCATATCGAACGGCTTTAAACAAGACACCATCATTAGACCACCCTAAACCCAAGCCAGATACGTCGCAATTCCCCACGGCTGAGGCATTATCCAACAATGCTTCAGAAACAGCGAGTTTTAAACAACGAGAAGAAGAGCTGAAGTCTATTAAGAAACGATTTGGCCTCACTCCCGCGCGCCTATCTCCCATGGTGCCAGTGCGCAGCAAATTTCGAGAGGAGTTTGAAGACCCGAAGAGTTCAAATAGCGGGAAAAGTTCAATTCTTTCAAAGCTGCACTTAGCGTTGCCAAAGAGAGCTGGAGCCTCAGGCTCGCATACAGAATCGAACAAAAGTCACGAAGAAATTGGATTATGTTCGACACAGCTTCCGAAGCCGAATATTTTACTCTCATCCGGTCTACGCTCGAACACCGGCCGGTCTTTACAGTCAAACATGGGCGAAAGCGCCACAGGTCTACAGCAGCGTCCTACCGAACAAAAAGCAGAGCCCCGTCACTGGCGATGGAAAGCAAAAATGATCAGAGTGTCAATGTCTAAACCGACTATCAACAAAATCGGAACGCGCCCTATCTCCGCGAGTAGTCGCCGTCATGATATCACTGTGACACATGCCATAGATCAGAAAAGGAAGAGCCTAAACAACTCCTCTCCGTCTACTAAAATATCAAACGAACTTAATATATCCAATGGGATTGAAACAAGCAATACTATTGACATACATGCCGGTGTCCTTCAAGAATGGGTGGAGCAGCTCCAGGCCGAAGATATGCAACGGCAAAGCCGAACGGAATCAAGAGTCAATATTTCTAAACGGCAACCTCGTAGGCTGCGGACTCCACCGGAGTCATGGGCGAAGTGGCCCTCGCATACACGTGATAAGAGAACGGCACCAGCTGGTGAGAAAGACAAGGTGAATAGCTGGGATTTTGCAGTTGTCATGAATCCAAATCCATCCGAGATTGGGACAGGAGGTGCTTTGCCGCCGAAGGGCAGAGAGCTAGCTACGACATCGCGGAGTTTATCGAGCCAGGTTAGCAAGGCGTTGAAATCCAGGTGGAACAAGATGATTGTACACACGGGTTCCCTTGGCCGCGCTTCGGAGCCTGGAATTACAATCCAGCATATCATGGAGCCTCGAAGGTTCTTGGAGTATCCAGAGCTCGAAGTCCTGCCCACTGCAGATGGTTATAGAGAAGTGCAGGCTCTTGACCAACAGATAGGCACAATGAAGCGCCGCTCCACATCTGGAGGGAGAGATATGCGAAACTCTAGTAGTGACGGTGCGAGACGTCCTCTAGCAAGTCGTATTGCCGAAGAAGTTCACAAGTTCCAGATTGAGGATGGAAATACTCCATGGACCGATATCGATTATCATACCAGAGTTCCACTAACTACACAATTCTTGTCACCGGCGCACGCTCTACTAACTCATCGTTCTAAATCATGCGATCCAGAGCTTATCAGCGCTCCTGATTCGCAATGCACCTACGAAGATTGCGTACAAACTCAGATACTCCATGACGGTGACGATAGAAGCACAGAGAGGGTGATGATCAAGCGCGCAAAATCCACGGGAAATATCGAAATCAAATCACCAGGTGACACTATGCCTGTAAATGAGGCCGCTTCCAGCGATTGCGGACCCGCTCATAAAACAGGTGTCTCGGGTCTCCGACGACATCAATCACTCGGTTGGCTTCGCGGACGTAAACCTAGCAGTGAACGAGAGAATTCCATTGCAGCAAAATAGAAGCAAGGCTATTGCGGGAGGATCCATGATGGATTCATTCTTTGGCTTTTCGGCTCGAGCTAATTGGAATCATTGTTACCATGCTTCGAAGCTGTAGTGGGTGTGCATTATCATACGGTATGAATCAAAGCTGGAGTGAATAATACACTGGTGGACAAGAGAATGGAATCATAAGGCTTCCAGTCGAAACCTATCTATTATAATAGTTTTTCTAAGTTGCCTAACTATCCTAGGTACATAATGGCAACTCACCATAATCACCAGAATATATTGCCTTATTAATTTTCGGAAGTCCCTAAGAATAGCAAGTCATAACATAGCTCACTGCTAACTTCTTAGCACGGGGTTCTGGGAAGTTATTGCACTCTCCAACGGAAGTCAAAGAAAGGTTGGCGCTGTAGAAGAAAGGAATTGTTCACGAAACATAGGGTCTTTGTTGGGAACATTTAGTCGGTTCTGGCATCACGCTTCTTTGAACGATTTCAGTATTTTCAGAACAAGTATGTAAGTTTCTGCGAAACCGACAACTGTCTTGGGGTACAAATACTTGATGAGCGCTTTACTCTTATGTATGTATGAATGTCTTGGACTAGTAGCTCTAACTTGCGACAACTTTTCAACCTTCTTTCTAAGCCTATCCTAGGAATCTCTACAGAACAATCAAATTCTGTCTTTCTTTTTTAACTCGAACGTCCCAGACTACACGAAAATGGTCACCGAAAACGCAGTCACGGATAACTACGCACCAAATTGGCTGCCGTACTTCTCGAGCGGGGGCCGTGCATTTGTCCCTTTCGACGTGGAGTGCCAGATCTGCAACAAGCGTCTCGCCATCACCGACCGTCCAGATGGCGAGAACATAGAGGAGTACTGCGTGCTTCCGTGCGGGCATAGCTTTGGATATAATTGCGCGTGTCTGTGGATCGATCGCTCCACGAACGCGAATTGTCCGTCGTGTCGGCGCTCGCTTGTCCATAGTAGGTGTGGACATAGAGTCGTCCCGCGTAAGTTGACGTGCTCTGATAATGTGCGTCAGGCAGTCTCTGGAGCTGTCGTGGGCACGGACGAGTTACCGCCTGATTGTGGATCTTGCCAGGTTGGTGATGGTCATCACCATTGCATGCATCATGCTAGGGAGAGGACGCAGCAGCGGGATAATGGACAAGAGCGAGATAGTCGGCGGGAACGAGAAAGCCGACATGAGCGCAGCCAACGTGAGAGGGATGGCCAACGTGAGCGGGAAAGCCGGCGTGAGCGGGATAGTCGACATAGCCGGCCGTCGCACTTCCTTAATGTGGATTATAACCCTAGCTCTAGTAGTCATCGCCATTCTCGCAGTCATCGTCACCACGATTCCCCCCCTTTATCGCCGGGCTCATCATCCCCTCGTATCCCGATCCGTGTGGATGTGCATATGGGGAACAGGGCCGAGCCCCTTACACGTGAGGAGAGAGCCAATATTGCGGCGTATGTCGTCAGCAGTGTTGTCAGCCGTGATAGGAGGAGATAAGTCTTCCTTGTCTATTACTGATTGGCTTCCAGGAACCTTGGTGATATATGAAGCGTCACTAACGTCGTGTTTTAGTAATATCTGCGTGCGTAGAGGGTTGTTTCTCAACTAGTTTCGAGAGCGATTGTGTTTATAGAAGTGTCTGAGTCTACATGTTATTGTTTAATAAATTTACTTTTAAAGCACAAAAGTATACGCGTCCACGATCCAATTTGTTATTTCTCTCTTCTAATCCAACGAGAGCTTCATTTTTCTCTCTCTCTTTGCCTCTGTCTCTGTCCCCTTCCCCCCCCCCTTTGTTAGTAGTAAGGACTCGTTAGTAGTGTAGATAGTTACTAAAGTTTAAGGAGAAGAATTAAGAGAAAACTATTCTCCATGCATGTAGAAAGCGAAAAGGGGGTGTCGTATATCTGTAGAAGCGAATAATTCGGAACGATTATCATGAACAGTTATGGAACGTCAATCCTGATACTCCTAATAACGGATACTAGCCCATCTCGCAAACAATTCCCCTTCGAGGGGCGAGATGTTCCCTGCTTTCCTATTCCGTCTACATAAACCTAGAAACTAGCAGTAGCCAACCCACGACTCCTTGCCCGACGATCCCGATTCCAAATCGCCAGGGCGGAGGCAACAGCCATGATAGCCCATCGTTCCCCAAGGGTACCATCAGCACCAGAGCCAAGGAACTGGAACCGCAAAACCCTAGACATGAACATGCCCGTGACAACCCACACAGAAACGACCTCCTTCCCATCACCGCCGGTGCTATTCTTCCTCCTCTTCACACTATTAGGCGCTAAGCGCACGAGTTTCTAACCCGAATGTCGCCCTCCCAGAGCCTCGATCTCAACGCCGCTGCTGTGCCGCCACTCGAAGTGTTCTCTTCTTCCGTCCGATACCGCCGTCTCGATGTCGAAGCTTAGGTTCCGCGTGAACGGACTGCCTGACTCGAGAAGCTCGTGGGATGCTGGGAACTGTGACCCTTGTCGCGCGGGTAGCGTGATGCCTGCTGAGCGGCTGAAGGATTCGTGGTCTACGAAGGCTAGAGGTGGCGCTGGACGTGGTTTAGTATCGTTTGTTGATCCCGTTATATCGGACGAGAGGTGTATGTAGTCGAGTACGTACTGTCCTCAGAAGCGCCACTATAAATGACCAAATCCGGCTTCGAAGACAGCGAAGAGTGCGTCGAGATGGCATAGAGCGGGAGATACCGGCTCTCGCCGATAACGTAGTGCCGCGTGCTCTGGCAATATACGCAGAATGACGGCGGGAAGATATTGTGTACCGCAGTGTTGCCGTAGTCGGGGGCTGGCGATGTGTTGGTGGAATGGCGTCGAGCGTCGGCTTGATTATCCAGGCCCGTCGCGCCTATCGCCTCTGCGTAGGACGGCGGAGGATCCATGTATGTTCGTGGTATCATTATATGGTACCTAATAGGTGCCGGGGGTTGTCGTCTGTGTGAAATGAATGTAGTTATAGGAGAGGTGTAAGATTTCGATTTCATCTTGTATCTTTGTGTCGAATGATAACGACTGTAACGTTAGGAAAGATGAACTAGGAGCAGAGCGAGTTATTAGGTAGCTGTCGTAGGTATCTATGCGCATGTAAAATCATGTGCATAATCGTAGTTGAATCTACTTATGCAGGATGCTGTTGAGTATGAACCATTGGTACGGTGTATATTGGTGTTCGTTATGGAAAGGGCTCTCGACTTACATCTAACCACCTACCTACCTACTTCACTAGCTGTCAAGCACCTCGCCTACCTATGTACGTCGTGTGGATGGTGGCACATGAATTATACTAGACTAACACATGTACATGTACAGTATCACGAGATAGCTCCAGAAGTAAAGAAAAAACATTAATTTATTTATTTGATATCATATGTAATAGTGTTCTTAGGACTCGTGCCCACTTTAGTAATAGTAATAGCGAAAGGGAAAAATCGCATTTCAGGGGTATAGCATCATGCTCTCCGATCCGCAACGGACCTCATCCAACCAACACAAAGGGAATATTCGTGGAGCAATCCAAAGTCGACTCCGTTTCCTATCAACCACATGGGGGAGCCGCAACTATCATCGAATGCGTAGGGGTATAGTGCACGAAAAAAGAAAAGAAAAGGATAAGCATGAAAATAGGGCGCTGCAATGTGTTGTCAAAGCGCGTCCTCGCCTGCAAAACCAAGCGTAAAGCTGACGTAAACGTCTTGTCGTGACCTACACGACGAGAGACGTCATAGATGAGATGGAGATGCCACCGCTCATTTAGGTACTCAGGACAGATTGTGGGGGAAGAGCAGACACAGAATGTCTAAGTCGGACTCATATAAAGGTGGAGGCACTGAAGTGTTAAGAGAGGCGTCCTAAGTCTTCTTTTTTTGCCTCGTCTGGTGCTTTTTCCATTCGATTTGCACGACCTCCAGGAACTTTTGCTCGTCCTTAATAGGGACCCACGAAGTGAGGGACTTCATTGCATTCTCGAAGTCGGAATCAATGAGTGTTGCATGGAGCGTATCAATGATGGCAAGACTGGCTGCATGTAATATTTCCAGTCCCCTAGATGAGGGATGCCCATCCACTTCCTTGCCCGCCCCTGAGCTGTTCTCTAGTTGCTCAGGAGGAGATGAGCCGAGAAGCATGAAGACATCCCAAATGCGGAGCTGAACTGGAAATGGTATCGAAAGGTTGAATAGAGTCAAATACCATCGGGTGGCATAAGCTGTGGGATCGATGCAAAGCTCCCTCTGCAAAACATTAGATTGGTGGCCTCCGGTAGGTCCGATATCAACTTACAAGCATTCCTGCCACATCCTTTTCGTTCAACCAATATGTTTCAAAATCCTTCAGAGCGCCTATGAGTTCGACAAAACCAGACTGATATATCCGGTTCAGGCCACGAAACTGCCAAAGTCGTACAAGCATGATGAAGCATTGTTCCTCGTCGTAATAGCTGAGCAGAGTCGTTGCTAAGGGCGCCATGCCCTGGACATATCCTGTTTCAGGGAAGTATAGGGACAAGGCATGCAACACTCTGAATAGGAGTCGCTGCCCGCCTCGGTATCTCCTGCGGAACATGATATGCTGATTGATTGTCCTAGGTACATCCAGGTCGATTTGAATGTCATCCGGCGAAGGCTCGTTCACAAGACGGCGAAAGGCGGCTGTAAGCTCCTCGTCGGACACATAGTTGATTGGATCGGCTTTCGCGCTTGAGGCCAAAAATGAGTACCAGGCCGCCGATCTCCAGCAATCCGGTATACCCTTCCATGTGCGCTCTATGAGCTTAGGGTTCTTGGAGTCAAATTGAAAGACTGTGCCCTGTCCTTCAGAGCCTGGTCTCACTATCTTAGCCATCTTCCGCCACTTCTCGGTGCGCTTCACCTCTTTGCGCTTTAGCTCAGCCGTTATTTTCTCGACCGCCTCATACTCGGCAATGTGTGAAAGACCAGGTTGCATTGCAAGAAGATCGCCAGCCTCATCTATCAATCTCCTGTCCTTATTGTGGGGGAGCTTATTGGTAGCTTGGCGAATAGTTGAACGGACAGACCGACGCGATAATACAGAAAACTCAGAGGTATGCGTATTGAGGGATCGAGCCGACAGCTTTTTCGTAGGGCCGCGCTTGGCACTCAACGAGAGCGATGCGACATCCTTACGGGTCAATACATTTCTGTGTTTACGTGAAGAAAACCGGATAGGCGAAGAACCGGTTCCCGTAGCTGTATTGGGTGGCGAGCCTGGATTACGAGGCACAATGAAACCATATCGATCAACATCGTAGCCTCGTATTCCCTCCCAATCCTCGATCCCTCCAGCAAGCGCGCGATTACCTGGTGGCGCTGGCGAGGACGTAGAAGCCGACGTTTGAGTAGGGTGTCCAGGTAGTTGGTCGTTTGGTCTGCTATGGTTGTGGCTTGTCAGCATGATCAATTGTAAGGGAAGGCTGGATAGTCAAGGAAATCGTACGCGTCATTGTCATCCACATCTGACGGGACTTCAGGGGGAGGCTCAAGTGGCCAGGGCACGTCGCCGTCTCCCAACTGGAGGGCTTCCCCGGATTCATAGAGAGATCTCACCTTTTGAGATTCCTTCTCCGCCTCTGCAGAGATGACCCGGATGCTGGGAGGCAGCTTGTGCGATGTGGATGTGGTATCGTTCACGGTCTCGAGCTGTGGGCTCTGGTGGTGTGGCGACTCGGGGATTTTGAAAGGCTTCGAGATCATGGCAGCAACGCCCATGTCGTCTTCGCGCGGCGGTCGCGCAGGCGGGGGCCCGGCATGGTCCTTCTTGGAGGCGGATGGGACGAGGGGGAAGACACGAGTTTTGGTGTTGGCGCTGGCGTGGGAGGGCTGTTCGAGTATAACGTCTCTCTCGGCCATCTTATGGCTGCTGGTGCTGCCACTTCTCCACGGACGCTTGCCGCCGAAGATGAGGCTGCCTCGGATGGAAAAGGAGAGTTTGCTCAGGTCATCCTCCTCGAAGAAACTCTCGCAGGGGATGGTGGTGGAGATGACTGGTGATGCCGGGCCAACATTGCTATTATAACTGGTGGCAGACAGGGCAGACGGGTTGGTCTTGTCATTATTATTAGACGGATTAGCTGCGTGAATCGGGTTAGTCGCCCTCCGCGAATGGGAGCGAGGGAGGGGCAGGGGTGACGAGGTGGAGGCAGAGGCAGACGAGGATGAGGACAAGGAGCGAGAATGGGCCATGGCCATGCTGGTGGTGCCGGTGGTGTTCGTGCTAATGGTGTTTGAGGCATAGCGCTCCACCTGTTGGGGCCCGCTGATGATTGACCCACTCCTGCCGTCCCCTCCATTTCCATTTCCATTCCCACCCGCATCCCCAATTCTTTCCCCTTCGTTCTGCGACTTTTTGCGCAGGCGCTTCATTGACGACGATGATGACGATGATGATGACTTCTGTGAACCGGATCGCAGGCTAAAGCTTCTAGCAAACCGCTTGGAGAACTGGGGCGGTGGAGTTGCGGGTGATGCAGGAAGTCCTGGAGATGCCGTGCTGCTGCTGATAGAAAGTGCAGGTGACAAGGATACGTCGCTTGGTCTGCTGTCGGCCTCGCTGACTCTCTCACTCCCGACTTCTCTTGCCTTTGCTGCACTTTCCCTCTCCCTCTCCCTCTCCTTCTCCTTCTCCCTTTCAAAGCCCCTTTCACTTTCACTTTCCCTTTGGTACCGTGGAAAGTAGCCCCGGTTCTGACCTGATGGTGAATTGAACACGCGCTCCCGCTCGTGCAGCGAGTAAATCGAGGAGCCTGTTGAATTCGATCTCAGTTGAAGCGGTCGCACGTTCTGCACTGCGTCGATCTTCTCATATGCAAAAGGGTCGTCTTCTTCGTCGCTGCTGTTCGCCTCGTAATAGGCATATGCATATGCATATGACCCGTACGACCGATAAGATTCTGTTGACACATTTACTGAATCTCTCTTCCTGTCGTTGTCAAAGCTTCGGGGGGTGCTGATGGTGCGTAGAGCAGGATGTTGCTCGGTGGGCGGAGGTGGACGGGGAGGCGGCACGGGAGGGGCTGAGACAACGGGCGCGGCCAGATTGAATGAGGAAGTACGAGGAGGCGGCCGTAGGGGCGAACGAGGAGGTGGTAGGGGAATGGGAGGTTCCAGAGCGACAGTCTGGTCATACCGTAGAGCTACCAACCTTGTGTCGTCTCTGAACGGCACCAACGTTGTGTGCTTGTCTTTATTGCTTTTTGGGGCCATTGTCCGCGAAGGGTGCGAAGAAGGATTCGCAAAAGGTGCTGCTACCCCAGCTCCTGGGCCTCCTCCTTGCACAACTCCGAACATGGTTTTGTAGTAAGTAATATCGAACGCCTTACGGGATGCTATTTTTATGTAGTGCAACGCGACTGTGCCACAAGGCTGTCTTGACTCGGCGGAAACGGGCAAAGCTGATGCCGCTCCGGTATCACAGCGTTGACTGAGGGCCGATGACTCCAATCCCGGCTAAGGTATCCGGCGTATACAGTAAAATAGAGGCCAGCCGTCTTGTTCGGTTATTATGTACAATCCACGAGGATCAACGGGAGTATAGGATGTGATCTATACTCGCTTATGTGGTCTTCGCTTTATCTGTAGTCTGATGGGGGCCAGAACGACAGTCTTACACGATCATCTGTCATGCAGCAATAGAAGCAGGCTAGCCCCAGTCGCCACCACAATGGTGTGTGTGGTAAGTCTGTATAATGACTCGCCCTCAAACGCTGGTATTGACCCTACCAGTCCGGAGCAGGGTTGCTTTAGAGCTGGTTACGTTAGCATTTGGTGATGAAGTAGGTGGGATGAAAAAGACGAAAGTCGTCAGCTGTTGCGTAATAAAGAGACTGTAAAGAAGATACGATCAATTGAGCTCAGGCATACCAGTTACGAAAACGGATCAGGTAATAGACGAGATCGGTTCTCTCAAAAAAGATTGTGAATACGTCAAAGTCGTTGGAGATGTGGTCTCGGTATAATAGTATCCCATCAACTAACCGACGGCGCGCTAGCAAATAATATGCTAGAATGTGACCCAACGGGGGATCTACGTCCACAGTCTTTCTCTTCTAGTAAGGGATCAGACGGGGGAAATGAGACGGTGTTTCTAAAATGTCATCTGGGGTGGTGGCGGCTCTTCCTTTTCTTTAATTTTCGCAACGACGTTGGTCTACGTCGGGAAGACGGTCCCTACACGCGCCCACATAACTCACCGCCGATATACCAAGTTTACGTAGCACCAACCACTTACACACAAAACGCCTACCTCATGTATGTAAGTGGTGATGACTTACAGGTAGGTATCTCTCCCCAACTGGGGCCGGCCCAGCCTAAGTGGCCTACATATGCAACATCTTTTTTTAGTCATGTCTGGTCACGGTCGTCCAGCCGAGACGGGCGTGGGTGGGATGCCCAATTGACGGCATAGTCAACTCATGGCTAACCACATGATATGCCCGGGTCTGTTGTGCGGTCCGAATTCGACAGTAGGCCAGTTCTGCTGTGCACCACTTAAAAATGCCGAGGAATCGCGGTGGACCGGGGTTAACGACTGGCACGCATCCACCTCACCCTCACCCAGCTTTGTAAGAGCTCGTCACGCTCTCCTTCTCGGCACTGGTCGAGACGCGGCACTTACTACTTCAGGGCATACAGCACATTTGTAGGGTCACGCTCGTGCGCGTGGCCTCCGGGGTAGATGGCGATGCTGTGTGTAGGTTGTGTTACGTATCATCCCAAGCGTCGTTGTTATCAGGTCGAGTCGACCCAGTGCTATGTCTACCCAGCGTCGAAGATGCCATCTGTCACTTACACATGGCAATGGTTCCGCCACCACGTAGCCGACCCAGTAACACCTATTACTGTCCCCAGGCCCAGGCTCTGCTGTGGCGGTATGCCACGGAAGTATCAGCTCCAGCTGTCTTTTAGATATGCTGTATAGTAATGAGCTCCAGCTTGCCCAATAGATTAGTAGTAAGCTAAACTAGGACATAGCTCTCGTTCGCCGTGGCGATCCCCCATTCACATAGGTAGGTACCTGTCAATCCTATTGATCTACAGCACCGGCTGTATTGTCCTGCTTCTTTTGCTTGATACCCCGAGGGTAGTCCATTATATTCTTTACCTACCTAATCAAGGATAAAACATGCTAAAAGCTAGTCTATAGACAGCGAGCAACGTGCCGCGGTAAGGGTGGGCGTAGGCAACGATCCGCAGGCCCGCAACGTTTCGTAGAGTATAGCATGTGGTGCGAGAGGGGTTTCGACGAATAAACCACGATTCGGTCTATACACCTTCTGTTCTCTTACTCAGTTCGGCCTGTTTCAACTGTCTCCGCAATTGTTTGTTTCTCCGGAGGGGTTGGTCTGTCACACCATTTAAGGTGAATTATCTACTTGCCTACCTAATTAGGCAATGAGAGGGGTGATAAGTGAATGCCTCAAGCCGCAAACACCCCGAAACCTCGAACCCGCCAATTAGCTTATTCATCCATTTCTATATCTTTTGAACCCATGAGAAACTTGGTGATCTACCGGGTATCTAGGTCATGATCGGAAGGTAGCATGAAAATGACAAGCAAGCCCAGATCAAAGTATCCGGAGCAGCACCGTAGTCGGCGGCTTATGTTTGACTCACGATAATGACGACGAAGACCTGATTATCACAATTATTCCCGCTGTTTTTCAAATGGCGGGGTAAAGAAATTGAAAAACTAAAAACAAGTAAAAAGAGAAATTCACCACGTAGTATTCCAGCAGATTGACAACAACCGGGGACGTGGCGCAATTAATCCAGCTCAGGGCTTAAAAAACCCCGCGGGCCAGTCGTTCCGATTTCTGCTTGGAATTATTGCCGCCAATCTGACGATGGTATTTAGCCAGCGTATCCCCGATGCCGCCGCCAGCGATCAGACGATTTAAACCAATCAACAAGAGACTAAATAACATATCGCGGCGTCGGGTGTAGAGACAGGACTCGATACTTTTGCTTAATAGCTGTGCAGCCTACCCACAACCGGAATAGTATTCCGTTCGAGAACAAACGGTGAAAGGCATTCAGTATCACCATAACTTAGGCTGGGATGACATGGCGTCAGTGCCCTTATTTTCATTGGTTGTTTATCGGTTGAGTGTAGGCCACGAGGCGTAATTTGACGGTACCAGGTCGGTGGATTACAGTTGACGAGTGTATCAAATTCGAAGGAAGACACGTGCATGGTCTATGACTCCACGGACCCCCAGCTATTCTATATCTCCAATAATTATTTATTCTCGCCAACCTCCAAGATGGGGTATGTGGTCTTTTGATAACGATAAATAGCCTGGTCTAGCTGTCTTTGCGCACACCAGATTCGTGCGCCGTACCTTGGTTAATCCCAACACCCGCTTGAAGATACAAGGAACCTGCCCAAGCCGAAAAGAGACCCACGACTGGTTCTGGCAAAGCCATTATGTGGAGGCCAGCATCTATTGGCCTACGAGTCATCCCAGACAAAAGTATACATGTATATTAGCTTGGCCAAATGTTTGGCTGTATGTCCCAGGTTAACCTCCAAAGCTGCGGGCTTGTGTATCATGCTTCAAGCACCTCGTTTTCCCAATCTTTCTCTCCAAACATTGGTCTGTTTGAGTTCCCACTCAGTTCAAGTTTTTCAAGGAATTCGGGAGGAACAGTAGGTATATACTTCCTTTCCCTTTCCCGATTGACTCCACCAAAGCCTGCGCCGAAAGAGACGAGCATATCTGTGACTGAAGGGAGGGTGAAGGGTAGCATGACTGACGGATCAAGGTTGATGCCATGGGGTAAGTCATCGTCATCATCTGGTTCAAAACGAGGTGTGCCCTGTACGCTTCTAGCAGTATCCGCGTCGAGGCCATTAAATGTGCCTTTTACTGGTGTAGATGGCGTGCTATTGGGCGGCATCGGCGACGCTGTCATCCTTTTATCTCTTCGTATAGCAGCTTCTTTTTGTATCGCATCGAGATACTTTAATGCACTTTTTGGGAGTCCCTTTTCGCCTACTTCTAATCGATAGTTCTTAGCGGCGTATATTAGCTGCTGAGGACTCAAGCGTTTGAGTTGCTGTAGTGTCCCAACCAATGCTTCTAGATCATCTGGGTCGAGTGATGAGAAGCACTGTAACCATTGGAGGAGCTGAACGACAGGGGCGAGATGCCGGCGTGCGACTTCCACAGTTGTCTCACCTGTCGCATCAGTTTCGCCATGTTCATAGTGCTCTGGCTTGCGGTTATTTGCTCTGGCCCAGTCTTCCAGGACCGAAACATTCATTCGGATCTGCATTGCCTTCGTCCTTGCCAAGTATTTCCGGTTGTTCATGACTCGGTTGAAAAGTTCGGCCCCAAGCCAATAGAGCAGTTGAGAGATAATTTGGGATGTGATAACTGAGTGGATATCATAGAGGTCGAGAACGAATAATGTTGACGAAAGGAGTGAGGTCACATTGCGAGGCGCAGGCTTCGCGCGCTGTTTGGGCGATGGAGGTCGAAATCGCTTCTCAAGAGGCTCGACCTTGACTTCCTTTTTCCTCTTAAAAAGCTTCCACTCATGTTGGAATGTAACGTCTTCGAGCCCCGGAATTGTCTCGTGATCTAGCATTGCTGGATCTAACACTTTATCCATCCGTCTTTCGGCGTCTCGGACAATAAGAATGAATATCTCATTAATTAATTCGGAAAGCTGCGCTTGGAATTCAGTTGTTGCCTCCAATAGACCGGTATCCTTCCTCAGGTAATGCAACAATAATGTTGCGTTTGACATCCAAAAAGCCAGTATAGTCATATCCCATTGATATTGTTCCACGACATCGTTGATCTTGTCTTGGGCGGTAACGAGTAATTTTTCCAAGAGTTCGTGACTTGCATGGTAATGCGCATAACGAGCGCTTAAGAATATCATATTCGCAGGCACGGGCTTCTGAGATGGTGACCGTGTTGGGCGCATGTTCGTAATGATGATATCAAGTATTCTATCGAGCTCGCTCTCCTGGAATACAAACATTTGATCATGTAAACAACGGTTCCAGTCGAATTCTTGTTGTTCCTCTTCGAATTCTTCTAGGGGCTTCGCAGATTAGTCAAGCAATACATCTCTAGTTGGGTCAGAAGACTTGCCTCGGGCTGATCATCAAATCCCATATTTCCAAGATCGACTTCGAGGTCCCTCGCGCTGTCCATCATCATTCGGCGTCGAATTTCATTTTCAGCCATCTCTTCCTCGAATCTGTCTTGCGAGAAGCCAGGGTTATAAAAATCGTCCGTCACTCCGGCGCTCCCAATTGCGTAGCCATTATCATGTAGGTAAAAGGACATTTCACTATCGGGGGGAACGAAGTCGAATGCGGTTCTACCGGACGACGTCTTCGCCTCGGGAGATGCTCCATTATCGAGAAGTACCTTCGCAATGCCCTTGTGTCGGTTCGTCATGGCCCACATCAATGCGCTCCAATGGTTTCGGTCCTGCTTATCCACGTCCACACCAGCATCCACAAGAGCTTGAACCACACTTTCGTGTCCCTGCAACCATACTATTAGTATCGGTTGAACAAAACCGCACGAGCAGCGTCACTCACAAAGCAGCTGGCATATATCAACGGAGGTGTACCGTCCTCGTCTGGGGCATTCACATCGACGAAGGCCTTCGATTTACCGCGGAGGATCTTAGATACCTGGCTAATATCGCCATTACTTGAGGCCATATTTAGGGCCTTCTGTAGCATAGCCCTCTTCTCTTCTTCTGGTAGCTTATCATCCTCGGCGACGGCATCGACATCATCGAACGTCTCCCCGCCATGGTGTTGGGCCTGTGCTTGCAACATCTCCATAAGCCGCGTGTCGCTATCGGCAATCCCCCGGGTTAAGTGCCGGTCGTAATCGGGATCGTCAAGTGTCAGGTTGCTGAACTCTAAGGGCTTCGCGGGTATCGGGCTAGTTAGGAATTGTGATTGGCCTGTCGGAGAGCTCGGTTAGCTGCCGAACAGAGAGAATCCAACGTAGCAGGTGATGCGCACCTTGCCAGCCATCGTACATTTCCGTCTCGGATACGAATTCTGTTGGAACGACCTTGCGATCGTCGAGCGACTTAGGGAGGTCGGCCGGGAGAGCCCGCGACTTCTTGGGCTCGTCTTCCCCGAAGCCTCCGCCATCAAGATCCCCGAAATCCATGTTTCGTTACCGGCGGCATGGGATGGATGACCTGCTGATTAAGGGGGGTGGTCGCAAGGGAAGCACCCTACGTCATGCTTTTTTGCATGTAGCGGAGGGGGTAGATTCAAAATCGAGAGCAATCGCTAACTATAGAGTGAGAATATGACTCGAGGAGCTGTCGAGACGCTGATCGAGTGTACGGTGCTTTAGTGTTGCCGGTGGAATGCGTCGTCACAGAGATAAAGTATATGATGTATGTAGGCGGATAGGTAGGGATGAGGCGTTGAGGGGCTCTAGTCTAGGCAGTTCTACCTAAACTGTAACCTGTAATTGAATAAAGTGGGAATACTGGCCCGTGCATCCAGGAACCAGCATTTACTCGAAAAACATCAGGGACTTATTCCGTACATCTTTAGAGTTGCTTATGTACGCCTATTAATAATAACTTCTCATTGTTAATATACCTACTTGAGCAGTAACAACAATAGTGATGGTATATAGGTGTACCTCTAGGTATGATGGTCATAGCAGCAGAGGCTTGGCATTTTCAGCAGCAATATGCCTACTTCTCAAACTTTATTTCTAAAAATAGTGTTGCATCAACCCCCTAACCTAGACTGCTCTCTTGGCTAGTACCCGGAGCCGCTTTACGCCTCCGTCAGGTATGATCGTGAGTTTCACATGAGTGAAGGGTTTGTCTTTGATCAGACAATCAAAGGCATGCTCTTGATCTGGACCGCATTTGCTCGGCTCTAAAACCGCGGTCCACCCCTTGGCGTCGGCGCCCGGCTCTCCGTCGTCTGTCCACTCAATTGCATCAAGCTTCGCCGACTGGGGGAAGTTTCCTCTGAAGAAGGCCGTGTCGATGACGAAGTTCTGGATGAGAGCAGGAGATCCAAGGCGGATAATGGCCCAGTCGACGTGCCCTTTAGTTCGCGAGCGAGCTGTTTCCCAACCATCCCCCATGTCTTTACCCCGCCCTGGGAGGATCAAGTTGTCCTTGGTCCCGAAGTGTTGGTCGCTACATGAGATGGCCACCGCACCATTCTGAGCTGCAGCTAGATCAAATATCACCTCTTTATCGTCAGGGAAGACAGGCACAGCATGACCAAAGAGTCTGAATCGGGCAATACCACCATCAGGATACATGTTGAGACGAACATGGGTATACTGCTTCGCCGTAGGTTTGTCTAGCTTCCATCCGAATCGCTGAGAAGGTCCGCATTCTTGAATACCTAGAATGGGCCCCCAGCCGCCCTTTTGTCCTTTCCACGAAAGCACTTCTTCATCGTTTGAATTGAAGCAGCCCTCGACCGAGATGAAGGGGGCGTGGTTACCCGAGAAGAATGCAGTGTCCACTTCAACGCCTTCTACGGTTCCCGAAGCAACGCCGAGGCGGATAACAACCCAGTCGAAGGCTGCCTGGTTGTGTCGCCTCGTCTCCCAGCCGTCGTACCAAGCACCAGTGTACACCATCTTACCGGGCTGCCTAATGGGGGCTGTCGGCGTCAGCAGATTGCTGGCTTCGGCGAACCATTCATCCGAGAAGCCCAGGACCTTCCCGCCCAAAGCGCCGGAGATAAGGTCTAGAAAAGACGGGTTAGCGTGGTGAAGCCATAGGCTCAATTGCATAAATTCATCGTTCAGCTCCCGATCCTTCTCATGCCCTCTTTTTCGTTGTTGGCTTACCGATGCAGCTGGATCGGAATGCACTATCAATGTCTTCCGAAGCAACCCTGGTTGCGCTGACAGACTCAAGCGTATAATCGATGTCCTCCATGGTTCCGATAGTTCTGTATCACCAATGTATGTGTAGGTAAGAGTTGAAGCAATAGAATAACTTCAGCGATTCAATCTCATCGTACTTATTATCTAACAAGTCGGCGGGGTAATCGGAGCACGGCCTTGGCCGATAAGTCACCATCTCCGATCGTCATTTTGATTGAGTACTACTCTTCGAGATGAGATGCAAGGCGTTCACAACAGGTCCTTGCAGGAACGCAAGGGAGAATGTCTCACCAAGAATCCAATGTATCTTTGGCGAATTATATACGTTTACTATGTATGTACTTTGTAGATACACCCCTAGCTGAAGGCGCAGTGATGATGCTGGCGTACATATATTGGATGGGCCGGGTACCTCCGTCCCTGGCCAACCCCGCATGTCCATTTATCAGCATTATGGGGGACTCTGCACCTACCGCTGTATGCAGGTTAGTGTGCTAACTATCAGCTAGAGTGGACGCGTTCCGATGAAATACGTCACTTCTGATTGGTAGAAGCTTAGAGCTAGCTTGGATGAAGCTGTCCTCTAATACAATAATCACATTCGTCATCGAGGGTAGGAATTCGATGAGCAAAAGACCCATTACTTGAGCCTTGACTCTCAAACCTTCCATCCAATTTCAATTCTACTCTTCTCTACTCAGGGACGCTTCCTCATCCTACCGCGCATAAGATCGATCTAACCAACCATCCTATTTCAGGGCACTCTCGTTGTTATTCCATCTTTGACCATGGCCTCAGCAACGGGAATACCCCAACATACCCCGACCTATCCGGACCTCGACGGACGAGTCGGTGACACGGAACCTCTGTTAGGACAACCAGGAGACGCATCTCAAAGGGATGAGGCTCCCATCATAAAAAACCTCGTCCTCGGTATGTCTCTATCCTTATAGATATTCTATATAGTATCCAATCTCTCAACACAATCTTCGTTTGTTTTTTCTTTAGTTTCATAGTCTATAGTTTTGGAGACTGTATCGCTCCCCCCCGCTTCAATCATCCATTACCACCTTAGACATAGCTAGAAACTTATATTTGGTCAATTGGTCTTCAAATTTACCCGTTTGGAAACATCAGCCGTTCCATTTCCATTTCGCGTTTGTCCTATCTCGCTATGGCAAAGCTCATACAGTCTTCAGGCACCGGTGTTATCGCCGAGGGCGCCGCTCTTTTGCTCGTTGCCTCCGTTTGGGCGTCCGTGTTCCTCAACCCTCTTATTTTGTTCTCCGTACATCCACTTGCACAGTCTTTCGGAGTGCTCGTACTCCTACAGTCGATTCTAGTCCTGCAACCGACGCACACGGGCGCCCAGAAGCAAGTTGGACAAAAGATTCACGCAGGCCTAAATCTACTGGCATTTGCCACTTTTGTCGTCGGCGTCGTGGTCATCGAAGTCAATAAGTTCCAAAACAACGGCGCACACTTCCACTCTGTGCATGGCTATCTCGGCGTCATTGCGTCGATCTGGATTCTCGTCCAGTATCTTGTTGGCTTCACCATGTTCGCTGTCCCCGCGTTGTACGGTGGTGAGGCGAACGCCAAAAAGATCTGGAAATACCACCGCAGCAGCGGCTACGTCCTCCTGCTACTCATGCTTGCTACGGTCACGAGCGCGGTCAAGACTGATTACAACAAGAATGTTCTTGGACTCAAGCTCTGGGCAATGATTGTCATATCCGTTCTAACGATCATTGGCGTATATCCTCGCATCAAGAAACAGAAGCTGGGTCTCTAAAGGCCGATTGATGAAAAGATTTCAGGGCATTGGCTGGAGGATAACGGAAGACAAGGGTAATAGTAGGACCAAATAAGTCGCAACAGGCAATCGAAAAGCCACATGGTATCAAAAATCGTTGCGTTGGTTTCTTTCTTGGATATAGGGGGAGTCATACACATTTGTTGTTAAATCGTTGATGCCATATTCATGTTTCAGCAGCAGGCGTCCGGAAGGTTTTTAGTATCCGAGATGGATAAGAGTTGATAGACTCTAAGCAACTCGGCTGTGGGATCGTTTTATTACTATTTCTCTTCAGCTTCGCAATCAACATGTGTCACAGAGATACCTCTAGTTGAGTTTACAGTAGGAAATTCAGAATTGATAGGATGCCATACCGAACGTCAAACTGAGATGCATTTGTTTCTAGAGGCACCTTGATACAGTAGATGAGCCGCTTACACTGATGTAATCGAAAGTCAGTCGTTTTTCCCTCAATAGCCTTGCGTTGATTTTCCTTTATATTTAGACTGACCTAACCTACCATGTCTTCTCTCGACAAGTGCTAACCAACCGAATCGAGTCACGCTTGTTAAGTGGTGACATCAAAGACGGAAAGATGATTTGCAACCCCGCATTCACTATTCCCTACCGTGTCTTAGGTGGACTAGACTAGGCAGTATCCGTGTGCGGCTAGCTTAACTTAGGTGCTATTAGCGCATGGGGTGGTTGTAATCAAGGGGGCTGGGGCTTGAACCATCTGACACGCATTGAGCCGCGAAGCTTAACCTCCAACCATAACACTTCTAAATCAATATCCAGCAATATACACGTCTAATAAGGCCGTTTATCCAAGTGGTCAAAATCCGGTGCTTGTCCACAGTCCATGGTTTCTACCAAATGCTCAGTAACCTATAGCTGTTGGATGCGTTAGGTATCCGGCAAACGCGGAGCTGCCTCCGAGGGTATCAAAGGATACTGTGCCCGGTATCATCCGGATTCGCTGCTGTTGAATTACCAAGCAACATACCGAAGCTATCACGGACACTCTATATTTGATCCGGTCACACTCGGTTACATCAGCATCATCCTATCGCTGTTATTAATTAACATATCATGGCCGACCAACCGCAGCCGGGCCAAGCCGCGGGGGGCGAGAGGACTCCTCTCCTCCGTCATACAAATACACCCCAGGCTCCTGAGACCGGGGAGGACGGTGCTACATATGACGCCGATGAGGTCAAAACTTTACATCGCCGTCGCTGGATATCTCTGGTTGCTAGTGTTCTTCTTATCGCCGCCTTCGTCGTGATATTAATACTAAGTGGAGGTACGTGTTACAACCTGAATCAAACACATTCCCATTATATTCCTCCCTTGCTTGGCAACCCACGATCTTCCTATTGAAAATATACTACTACCCAAAGCGTTCCTCCCCTAACACGTGACTCAATGTCTTAATTCAATGTCTATCATTTTCACTTATATCTATCACAGTGGCCGTAGGCTACCAATACGTGCCTACGTCCTCGTGATGGCATCTGCTAAACGAACGTGCTACAGTATTATCACGCAATCGGAAGAAATCGCCCAAGATGGATTCATCCATTTGTATGACACCAACATGTATCCATGCCGCTTCCGAAATCCTCTGTAAGTTGCTAAGATGAGTGATTCGTTAAGTTAACAAACATACTCATATTTAACCAGACAACCTATCTCCTGATTATAAGGAGATTGACCCTTGTACCCAATTCGATACGCTCGTGTGTGATGGCTTCCAGAATCGTTATGACATTCCCGAGGATCGATCATCTTACTCAACGGCTTCCATAATGTCTGACAACGGCCGAACTACTCTAAGGCATATTCTGGAATCCCCGTACCCGGGTGACTCTAAGGTGTGTAGAACACTTTTCTCTCCATTAATTGCCTTCCCCTCGAAAAAGTATCTGTGACAAGGTATGGTATAAGTCAGATATGAAGTGAACTTAATCAGGTATACAATCATGAGACGATCCTTCAAGATGCTTCAGTTAGCAATTAGAGAATCTAAGTGCTTAAGCTTGTTCATCCTACCGTACATCGAGTCAGCATTGGACTGTTACGATTTGTATCTCTATCATAAGAAGCCTGTTAACCAGTTGAACCAACCCACAACCTTGGAGAAACGTTTTCTTGTTTGATAATTTCAGCGGTAGTCTGATTGTTAATTCAAATATAGCACTCTTCATTCTCGCCTATGAATCTTCAAAAGCTGGCAGCATCAACCGACGAAGAAAACTTTCGCACTATGCAAGAATCTTACAACGCCTGCATGAATGAATCCACATTGAAAGCAATTGGTGTTGCGCCTTTGACCGATCTTATCGGCACAGTCGCCCAGTCTTTCCCGGTAGACGATGAGACTTACGATACTGAGGAGCTTCTACAACCGGAAGATTACGCGCAGCTTAGTGACACGATTCTGCTTCTCGAAAGACTTGAAGTTACTTCGTTCGAATCCCTGTACACTGGAGCGGATGATAAGAACCCAGTATGTTTCCGTAAAATCCTTAATTCAGTTGTTCAGTTCTCACAAGCATAAAGGATGTGGTCATCATTCAGGCTATGCCAGCCGGATATAATCTTCCATCGCCCGAATATTACGATGATAATGATACTGTGAAGAAGTATCAAGAAATGCTAGGCCAGGTCTTTTCTTCCCTGCTGCCGACTGCTGCTTCCAAAAAATCCGCGACCAAAGTCGCAGAGAAAGTAATTGAGCTTGAGAAAAAGATCGCAGCTTTAACGCCTCCTCCAGAGACTCGGCAGGATGTCACAGTAAGTGTTGTATAGAGCAGAGTATGTGATGAGATGTAGCTAACAACAACAGAAATATTACAATATTGTCCGGGTCGCTGAGGTAGGGAAGATCGGTCCGACACTAGGATTGGATAAAGTAGTGAGAGGATTAGCTCCCGCAGACTACACGCCGGAGACGATGCTGCTGGCTTTTCCCGAATTCCTAGGAAACGTCTCTCAGATTGTCTCCGAGACTCCTAAGTCAACGATACAGGCCTTCTTAATCTGGAACTTAGTTGCCTCCTATTCGTCTTACGTCGAAGCGCCCGAAGTCGAACCCATTAGTCGCTTCAATAACGTCCTGGCTGGGCGAGTAAGTCTATGTTCATTTCATCGGAAATCTTTACCCTTTATTTACTATCGTTAGGACCCTGAGACCAAGTCGGAACGATGGAAGACCTGTTTGAATTATGTAGACGGAACGGTTGGCTGGGTTCTAAGTCGTTTCTATATCGAAGCAACCTTTTCAGAAGGCGCCAAGAAGTACGGAGACCAGATCATCTTAGACATAAAGCAACAATTCACCACCAGGCTGGGTGATCTCGATTGGATGGATGACTCGGTGAAGAAGCTGGCGGCGAACAAGGTCCACAACATTGACCAGAAGATTGGATACCCAACCACATCTCCAGATATTCTAAATCCGGAAGCATTGCGAAAGTACTATAAGGGCCTGGTAATCACGGACTCCTTCTTTAACAACACACTATCCAGCAGTAAATTCTCAGCACACCAGACATGGTCGGCCTTGGGAAAACCAGTAGACAGGGGTGAATGGGGAATGCAGGCCGACATCGTCAATGCCTACTACAATCCCGCGGGTAATGAGATAGTAAGTGCTTTCCAAGTCGTTATTCGATCTGCGCAAGTTTTCATCCAGGTTAGATAATGCTAACTATATTTCCAAGGTCTTCCCGGCTGGTATTATGCAGTTTCCCGTCTTTTCAGTGGATTTGCCGGGTTACGTGTCATATGGTGCTTTCGCGTCCGTAGCGGGACACGAGCTTTCGCATGCCTTTGACAACTCCGGCCGTCACTACGATGAGAATGGCAGTAAGTGAAACCCCGTCCGCTGCCGTATAGGTCGAAATTCTTTCCACTCGAGATACCGAGTGAACTTGGGCTTTCCAGATCCCTAAGGTTCTAAAGTTGTATCGTGAATTAGTGCAATTACTGACATGGACCACTAGACTACACCGATTGGTGGACAAACCGCACGGTTGAAGAATTCAACAAACGGGCCGACTGTTTCGTCGACCAGTACAATAACTTCACTATTGAGGGTAACAACGGACCTTTGCACGTCAACGGCAGACTGACGCTGGGCGAGAACATTGCAGACGCCGGCGGTGTCTCAGCTGCCTTCGCGGCGTGGAAAGGGCGACAGGCGGCCATACCGGACCAGAGCTTGCCGGGACTCGATCACTTCACCCACGACCAGCTATTCTTCGTCTTTTACGCCAACTGGTGGTGTGGCAAGATCCGCAAGGAGCAGGCCGTCAATTATATCTATAACGATCCTCATTCGCCCGCTTTCGCGCGAATTCTTGGCACCACGGCCAACTCAAGGGCGTTTAGAGAAAGTTTCAGTTGCCCGGCTAAGAAGCCTACTTGTGAGCTATGGTAAGAACGATCTGTTTATATGGAGAATGCTAGGAAATAATGGGTTTGAGTATATGTGATCACACGCTTGGAAATTGTACTATTTACATATCGTCGTTCGTTTCTTTATTTTCGTCTGCTGGAATGTCGCTATCGGGGGTGTTTTTTTATTTTCAGGGTCATTTTTCCTCATGTCTGTAATATCTAGGCCAGGTACAACGTAATATGTACATCAGGTGCTGCCCAGAAAAGTGCAAAATGCTCAGTGATGTTGATTACGTTACCTTATACCTACCTAAACTAGTGCCATTGTCGGGGAATACGATATTTAAAGAGTCCAAATCAGGCCCTCATAGATACACAGTACTCAACTCACCAATTGAAAGTTATAAACCATCTACTGCATGGTAGCGAACATGCCATATCACAGTGAAGTCCTGAATATCTGCATGACTCATCCAAAAAATCGCCTCTTACCTCATCTGACCCCCCTCTCCGGATGCAGCTTATTTCCATGATCCCAACCTTTTCTTGATAAGAATGCTCCTCTGACCAATGAGCCGGCTTACGACATGACTGTGGTCTGTCCATCATCCACGAGTCGGACTACCGCCGTCGAGCCCAAGATCTTGCCGTCCTTGTCAAGGGCCGCGGCACGTACAAACGGCAGAGTAAATTTCAAATAAATCTCGGTCTCAAAACCTGCTCGTGGAACAATGATAGCGGATTCGGTAATCCCATCACGAGTAGAACTTTCAAGCTGCGCCAAACTGGTGATTAGCGCCCGTCATCCGTCTTACTCTTCTAGCTGTCCGGCATTATCATGTACTCACAAGCTGCCAATTCTCAACCTCGGTGGCACCATTCCAGCTAACGTAGACCTTGTGCTCGCCCTCCATTCCGGTTTTAACCACCGCGATTTCAGGGTCCCAGGTCGGATACCCCTTCCAATTCATCTTGAAAGCCCGATAATTGACGGGGTACCCCTTATCCGGACGCCAGGCGTCGAACTGCACATCGAGGATACACTCCCCCGAGGCCGTGTACTCTGTGAATGTCGGGTTCGCCCCCCAGCCAAGAAACACATTGCCGCTCGGCAGGCGCTGGAAACTGCCTTCGAACCCGCTTACTAGACTCTCTGGGTGGTAGAACTCGGATACAAGCCGTGCGGTCATGCGCTCGTAGTCGAGCTCGACGTGTCTCCCGCGTGTGCAGTTCGCCGCGCACCCGATCGCGCTCGTGTTGTTGTGGTTGTCGAACATGGTGAGCTGCGTACCTGCGGCATTGATGAAGCGCGCGTGATGCTGCCAGGCGAAGTCTATTGCGGTACCGGCTGATACGTCCATGAAGTCGTTGTTCGTGCCGCCGAGAGTCCAGATTGTCTCGCCGGTCTCCCCGTTGATTAGCTTTATGCTGTGGGCATGCCTGGAAGAGATCAGGAAGTTGCCTTCTGATGTCTTATGAGAGTCGTTAGAGTCAACAGTTTGTTTACGAGGACGTATCAGTACAAAGAATATGACATGCTCACTTTGTCAACGCTATTCATGTGGATATAGTCGTAGGCCCCTGGACCCTGTTTGTATTCTACGTAAGATTCTAGTAGGTCATAGTGATCGGCAGCCCGCCACTCCCAGAGCAATTCGCCTGTCGCTATATCGATCTCTTGGACTATGTTGTCTAGTATTTTGCCGTTCTGTAATCCTCCTATAGCCGTAAGGTCAAAGGGGATGATCTCGGTCAAGATTATCAAAGCAGAACCATCAGCTGTGAGCTGACACTCGTGCATTCCCATCGTTGCGTGGCCCGAGACCTGCGCAGAGATATTGTATGCTAATGTATACGTAGAGTCATACAGTAGACAGTTCGTCGATGGACCGTTGCCCACGTTACTTTGTTCGATGAAGACGAGGTAGTCGCCGCCGCCGAACTGACTGACGTGGGCATTGTGCACGACGGACCACCGAGGCTCGCTGTAAACCAGACTGAGGTCGTCGGCCCGGTATATCACTGGCCCGGCTCTGTCGTCACCGACGGGATTGTCGAGGGTCAGGAAAATGTGGGACGCGTTGTCGGTCTTGGTTGGATCCCAGTGGTTGACGAGGAGAAGGGAAGAGGCAAGGTCGCCGGAGTGGTAATACTGATGAGGGTCGGGCCCGTATCTTCCATGGTTATAGCCCTCTGAATCGTAGACTAGGTCAGCGTCAGCCATCGATGGTTGAACCATCATACCGCAGATGGCGATGGCGAGGATGAGAGACAGCATCGTGTGGTAAGGAAAGGAGATATCTAAGCTTTGGCGATAGCAGTGGTTAGATTTGAAGCGTTATTGAGGGCATAACCAAATATTTCGTGATTTATATATCCATAATACTTGTAGACGTTAGCTGTTGAACTACTACCCATGTCATGTTTGCTGCTCTGATGGGATACATATTTCACATGAAGACGGTAGTCCATCAAACAGAACGGCTTCATAATTTCCTAAGAAGTTAAGACTTTAAACCCCTCGGTCACCAAGCACAAGGCCCCCAACACGATGAGTGTTCCCGACGAATAGGTTGATGGAAGCGAGTCAAACTTTGGTAACCATGTTCATGCGGACGGGAATTTTACAGGGTAGCACGGCTCAATAGTGATACAACGGACGCATCTTTGTGATGACACCACTCCTGTAGAACAAAGAACACATCACGTATATAGCTGGCATATGAAGGTGTTTAGACCTCCTTACGCAACAACAACGACGATATCCGTCCACCCCTTAATTAACTCCTCAACGGGATATCCTGAGGATATTCATACATAAGTTCTATTTTACTGGTCTTTCATGGCACTGATAAGGTGTCAATACTGTGAGTTATTTGTTATCTACTGAACCTGGTTCGGGAAAGCTCCCCGAGTGTTTTCCGACGGCCAGGATCCAACAAGGTACGGCGAGTGCTCGATTCAGGGCTCATACCTGGGATAGCCAGGGTAATACGAAAAACAGAGCCCTTTACTCACAACAGGCTAGCTCGTACTGGACGTCCATTGGTGTATTTAGCTGGACCTTGAGCGATGTTTCAAATGTGCAAACACCCGACCTGATGGTGTATCAAGCTGTGCGTTGGAAAGTCACGAGACGCACAATGTCTCAAAAAAACCAAGGAAAAAAACGATAATTAATTGTCCAATAGGATCAGATTGTGTGGTAGGTAGGATTGGTTGATAGGTTGTGATACGTTAGCGAGCACAAAAAGTCGGTCTCCGTTCGAATGTCACACTAACTGAGAAGTTACCATTTTGTTGCCCATCAGATAGATGAGCTATAGCCACGTCAAGTGAGTAGCTTCATAATTGAATGGTAAGGTCCCCGACCCAGGCTTTCTGGTCCCGGGGACGGGCCATAGTCAATTGTCGGGTTCCAAGGCCGTGAATTTCGGCACCGACGCCAGAGCATGGCGCAGTGCAGTAGACGGCTGGCTCTTCTGCATTGGATCACGATGTCATGCCGTGTAAGTAGTGTATGAGGGTAGGGGAACGGGTTATTAGGCGGGGAGCCGTCCCCGAAGACGCTCGTTGACACAGTATATTGCGTACCGTGTACGATATGTGACTGATCCCAAACCATAGGCGAAGGTTGTAAGATCGGAACCTCTCCTATTTATCGACGGGTGTCAGCCTCAGCGATACCCAACCAACCGGGCCGACCGCACAACTGCATTTATGGTCTACATATACTGTTTCTGGTCCCATGATGATGATGATGATGATGATAGCCGACGGGATGCATAGATCTTCATGAAGGCAATCTGTTATCGTCAGCCCCTGTGAAAACACAGCAACGTTGCTGATGGACATGGTGAGCTGAGCAATACCGGATGGTTGGTTAGGTCCAATATTTGGTTTGCTGGATGTACGAGTCGCGCAAGCGTCTGGCCAAGCCATGGAAGTAGTACCTAGATAGGCTTAGGTCGGTAGATGCATGTACATATGACGGCGTAATCCATCTTATAGAAACGGTGAAGGCCGTACTGTCCGGGATAGCCCTGCCATCCTTCTACTTGTGCACTACTTATCGTAATGAGATAATACCGCTGTGATATAACAGTGAAACTGGTTTACCATATAAGTAGGGTAATAATAGCAGCACATCCGCACGTTGCACTTGTCCTGAACGGGACACAGCCCAAGTACTCAACGTCGATGTTTAAACTCTCAAGACAAGAGACAAGCAGCGTATATGTACATAGATGACAGTTACCTGACACACGCCACCTTGATGTAACATCTCACTAGCTGCTCATGAACCTGGCGTCTACAGTCTTACGGTAATAGCTGCATATATAGTGAGTTCTTGGTGGGGTTGAAGGAAGCAAAGCATAGGTAGGCAAGACTACACTACACTACTACTATTATGTGGGTGAACAGAACTAAAGCAACTACAGAAAGTCTGGGGAAAGGGGCTGGCTAGTCTTGTATATATTGCTTGAGAACAAGTAATATAGCTGGCCTCGAGAAATATGAAATGGGTCGGAAGTGGTAGGCCCTCGTGGGTAAGTTCGCTTGTACTTGCGCGCCCTGAGCTGGATCGAGATTGGATTATAGTATTGGGCAATTGGGATCAGACACCTGTAGACTTTCCGACTTTTATCTGGTTCATGCTGAGATCGGTCAGCAGGACCTGAACAGCAGTGATTGGCAGCAATAACTCGCCAATTCAGGGTGCCTTTGCAGGTTGCCGGCCGGCTACATAGTAGCTGTACAGTTATTGCATCATACATGATATGATGTAAGTCATGGACAAATTGGCTTGTACCGCTGTATGTACATCTGAATCTTGGGATGCTGTCGATGTCAACAGCGCACGAGATAAGCTTAATTCAAGATACATGGAGCTTAAATTGAATGGCATATGGAACCAACGTTTGAGATAATAGGTAGGAATAGTCTATAAACTAGGTGGTCTAGGTGAATGCATTTTAGCAATGCTCTTTCGTGATAGCGCGTGCAGGACAAGTAGACACAGTACTTAGGTAAGTAAGTATAGTGGGGCTGGCGCAAACGACCAGACACCGAAGACGAAAGACGGTATTAGGAAAGATGGAAATACTGTCTGACGTAGCAGGAAGGTCCAGCAGCGGGTCTAACAAGCCTTGCCTGAACGAGGTCATCCACACTTGCTCCATGTTCCCAAGATCCATCCTCCTACTACTACTACTGACTACTACCTATTCTGTACCGAAATCCACGCAGCAACGCATCACACCACACCACACGTCTTCAATACCACCTGCTACCACCTATCAACTGGTCACCACATCCCCGGAGACAACCTGCCTGCCGTCTTTTCGACCACCACCGCCGTCACCACCCCGTCAACTCCAGCAACCAGCAACCTGCTCGCAACCAGCACCTAGCAGCCAGAAGCAAAGCCAAAAACCCATCGCCGAGCGCCATAGCCGCTGACCACATCCATCGTCCCCCCGAGCTTCAATTCCCGAGTCCCGAATCGTCGCCCGGCAGCGCCACGTGCATCACTGCCTGCTCCGTTCCGTTCTGCCCACTAAAGAGACTCCTCTCTGTCCAGCGAATGCCGAAGACACGAGTCTGTAGTCATCACCGTCCTCGGCTCTCCTACTCGGTGGCTTTTTGATGAGGCATGCCAATCCTTACTCCTCCACCAACCTCGAGCCAACCATGCGACTGCTGCCCTTCTCGCTTTCATGATGAAGACTTTGCTACGACCTCGGAAGACGACGAGATTCTGCCCGCGCCTGTGTCTGATCCGTCTTCCTGGTACCGAGGCACGTCACCCCTAGTCGCTACGCCGCACCTGGACCCTCCCGTTCCCGTGCTTACCGACCCCCCGGTGGATTGCGGCTTGCACTTGCGTGGCGGCGGGCTTGAGGCAGGCGATACTAAGCCGCCTTCTCCCTCTGCCAAAAGACGATTGTCGGGAAACAGGCATGCAGGACGTCACGATATCTCGACAGCAGGTATGCGCTCGGGGCGCAAGAGTAAGGACGGCAGCACGTCGAGGAAGTCACCCGAGATTATGGCAACGCAACAGTCTCTTAAGGATTACCGCGCTAAACTCGCCCGGGATATGGAAAGAAAGGCTCAGGGCTCTCCAGCAGAAAATTCGGAGGATATACGCGTTTCCCCCATTCGAGAGGACGCATTTGGCTCTCCAAGCTCGATCTCGGACCTGCCTACAACATCCACCGAATCAAACAAGACTGTCCGTGGAGGTATGACGCCGGGATTTGTCGCAGGAACGCCATCGTATCCCTTTCCTCGTATGACTACACCAGGATTTCGGTCCTCTCGTCTACAAAATCCCTTGTCTCTTTTTGGAGCGCGAACTCCCCACGACCAACTCACGTCAGACCCCTCGACCCCCGCTTCCGCCATGACCTTTCTTCCTCCTGGGTGCGCTCCATTTTCAGAAGATCCCAACTATCCGAACCCCAATCTTTATGAGCTTTCTTTAAAGCTTGCGGCCGAGCCTGGTCTAAATGGGTGGTGGGATACGGTTGTCCAAATAATGACAGAGTGCTACAAGGCTGAAAGAATTACATTATCGGTGCCCGCTGACGCTACGGATATTGACAATGTCCCCTGGGGTCAGAAGGCCACATATAGTTCTCAGACCGAAGATGATCTCAGCATGGGCTACATCGCTAGGGGCAGTAGCTTAGCTGCGAACAGTGCTGGTGATAGGGTCGACATTTCGTCCACGACAGAGCCTGGTCAGAGAAGCGAATCCCCTGTTCGCCCAATCATTCAAAACCGCCACTCTTTTACTGCTTACGAGGAAACGAAGGAATCGTTTAGAGTACAGCTTAGCGAAACAGCTGCTTCACCGGCTCCTCGCCGACCAGGTCTCCCTTCTAGAAGCAAAAGCCATTATCCGGGCGCCGACCGTGGCGGCATAAGTACCCCGCATACAGCTCTGAATCAGCAAGCGTTAGAAGAACACGATGCGGTTGAAGAAAAACAACCCCTGCCCACCTGGGAAACAACGATAGAGACTGATAGGGTGTTAAAGGGTCGGGTGTTGCCGGTCCTACAAGCCCTTGATCTTGAGGCGGACCCCCTTATTGACCATAACGGTATTAGAAGAGTAATAGAACGTGGAAAGGTTATTGCCTTAACACGTACTTATCCTTACCTGGATCCCGACGCCGATGAAGAATTGTCGAAAGCCAAAACCCTTAGACAGTCATCACAAGATGCGAAGACGAAAAGCTCTACTAAGCAGACGAAGCCCGAGTCCTCGACAAACCTTTCATCGTTACTTGCTAATGCCAGTGCGCCTCTGACGAGAAACAACAATAAGAAGCCCACAACGACCGATAAATTCAGGGCCTCACATCTCTATTCTGTCATGGACGACGCGCCGCCTCGGCCTCCTACGCCAAGATACGAAGAATTCGAACAAGCTCCTCCTTCACCATGGTCACAATCCCCTGCCCCATCGCCAGCCGTTCGACCAGACCCCTCGGAAAACCCATTCTTCACCAACACACCCATGCTTGACGAGGGCTCCTTCAATCCTGGCCCAAGCCCATATGATTATACATCCGTGCAACCCCCCGAGACCATCGGCATCGACAACTCTTGGACAGTTCTCCACATCCCGCTTAATCATATCCTACTCTCGAGGCCGCCCCAAAAATTTAAGCTGGATCCATCTGTACTTCAACAGAGGACTAACCTAGGTGCAAAGCATGATGCCATTCCCTCTCCTTGGCCCGGAACAGAAGAAATTCACAAGAAGCATCAGCCGCCACCCATTGCGATACTGTCAATACTCAGCCCAGTTATACCCTATCCTTCGAACTTGCGGTATTCTCTTGAGCACCTAGGTCCTCATTTGGCAACATCCTTCTCGTTATGTCGTCATTATTCAAATCTCGAGAATGAGGTTATGGGTTTATCTCGGAAGCGGCCATCGACTATCGGATTTGGAGCAATTGGCCCTGATGGTAGGCCGATGGCTAACCTTGGCACGCTCGGTCATCTTGGATTAGCTTCATCTGAGGATATCGCTCAACGCTCGATTGCTGGGAGTCTTACTAGTCCAAGCGACTATTCCACGCAGTCTCGGAGCATTACCGGGTCTCCCATGGGAACACCGTTCTGGGACCCAGGATCATTCGGCATGATTGTCGACCGTCGTGGAACTGGGAATAGCCCCGGCTCAGCTGGCGGTGACGGCTACTTTAACCAAAAGCCGAAAGCAGGGGGGCATGTTGAAACGCCAGCGGGTGTTACGAGTCATCGCGTATCTCGCAATTCCAAAGAAATTGTTGCTAATAGACAACGTCGACGCTCAGCAAGTCTCCGTAAACAACCTCAAGAACTCACCGTAACAAAAGAAACCGAAGCCCCAGAGGTCGTTGACTATAATGCAACCGCTGATGAGGACTTGTCGATACCTGTTACTAAACAGCGACACGTGTCCAAGGACTCGACTACATCGTTGGGCAAGAAGGAAGAATCTCGTACGGTACACGACGTTAGTGATCACCCAAAGTGGGTGGCAGGTCCAGGCAGCACTACACAGGGTAGTCATAAGCACACGAAGCTACATTCGTATGGTGGTGACTTTGCTGCTACTTTTCAGTCTTTGCCGCCAAGTACTCCGCTGCTCACGAAACCGACGACGTCCACGCAAGCTCGGCCTGGATCAGTATCAGCGACGCAAGTCAGCATGAACCCACCAACAGACCGCCTGAAAGGTCTTATGCTTGATTTGTTACCTGTGCACGTCTTTGTTGCGTTGCCTGTGACCGGAGAAATCGTATGGGTAAATTCTAGATACTTGACATATAGGGGTCAAACTATTGCAGATTTGATGGACGATCCATGGGCTAGCTTGCATGAAGAAGATCGCCAGGATTATCTGCGCAACTGGAGTCATTCACTGCGAACAGGCGAACAATTTGTTCATACGGTGCGACTACGTCGTTTTGATGGAGCCTACCGTTGGCATCAAGCTCGAGCTGTTGCGTCGCGTGATAAAAGGGGTGTTATTGTTCAGTTCATCGGCTCGTATATGGATATACATGACCAAAAGGTCGCTGAATTCATGGCACTCCGCCAGGCCGAGGTGGAGGCATCCGAGGCAAAACATCGCCTCCTCGCCAATCTTATACCCCAAATCATTTTCACGGCAACCGAGACCGATGGAATCACATTTGCGAATGAGCAGTGGCTGGCTTATACAGGCCAGAGCGAAGACGGCCCCTTAGGAAATGGGTTCCTGGATTTTGTTCATCCTGAAGACTTAGCAAGGTGTCGTGTGCCATTTGAGCGCAACTCTAGGACTATTAATGAGACCAAGCCTGCTGATGTACTCTCATCTGCGACCCCACCAAAACCCGTTCCATCAATCGCTTCGGGGGGTCAACATCGTCGAAACCCTTCGAAGCCACTTCTAGCGACCTCGCAGAATGAACGCACGGCCAACAGCCAAGCTTCTAACCTACCCAATGCCGATCTCAGTGAGTTAGCTAAGAAAGGTATCATTAAAGTTACGACGGATAGTAACGGTCGTCTGTCATACACAACCGAGCTGCGTCTAAGATCTAAGACGGGCGAATATAGATGGCATTTGATCCGTTGCGTTGAAATCGATGACGTTGGGTTTGGCAGTGGTCCAAGTTCTTACTTTGGCTCAGCGACCGACATCAATGATCATAAGTTGCTAGAGGCAAAACTAAAGGAGGCTATGGAGTCAAAGGGGCGGTTCCTTAGCAATATGTCTCACGAAATTCGAACCCCTTTGATCGGTATATCAGGGATGGTGAGCTTTTTGCAGGACACGATACTAAGTGAAGAGCAGAGGGATTTTACGAACACAATACAGACCAGCGCTAACAGTCTCCTCATGATCATCAATGATATTCTTGACCTTTCCAAAGTCGATGCTGGTATGATGAGACTCAAATTTGAGTGGTTTCATACGAGATCGCTTATCGAAGACGTAAACGAACTGGTCTCTACAATGGCCATCGCGAAGCGGCTAGAGCTCAACTATATAGTGGAAGAAGACGTACCTGCTTGGGTCAAAGGTGACAAGTTCCGGATACGTCAAGTTTTACTCAATGTCATCGGTAATGCCATCAAGTTCACATCGGAAGGCGAGGTCTTCAGCCGATGCCGCGTTAAGATGGGCTCATCCGGTGAGCTTGGAGAGAACCAGATCATGCTTGAGTACTCTGTTATCGATACTGGTCGAGGTTTCACGAAGGAGGAAGCTGGTCTCATCTTCAAGCCGTTTAGCCAGATTGACGGTAGTAGCACACGGCAACATGGAGGCAGTGGTCTTGGCCTTGTGATTTCTCGACAGTTAGTGGAACTCCATGGCGGCAAGATGCATGGCACCGCGGAACCAGGGAAAGGTTCAACATTTACCTTCACTGCCAGGTTTGGTTTACCAAGTGAAGCTGATCACCCCGACGTGACTGGCACCCCACCCATGACGGCGACAACACGACCCCTGGGGGAAGACAAGGCTTTGCAGACGATTAGACCACTCATGCTTCAGAAATCACTAGAACGGCCAATGACAACTAGTCCTAGTTCAGATGCCGGATTGACCTCTCCTGCAATCGCATCACCAGCCAGTTCTAATCCTTCGGTGCAATCTGGACGCACTCAGAATACTGCTACGTCGTCAGTCTCTTCCGTCAACGCTGGCCTCGCCCATTTTGGTGAAGCGGCCAAAGCAAGTGGGCAAGATTTATCGCAAATGAGATTTGAAATGCCTATCAGAACGTTATCACTCCACAGAATTCCTACCCCCGACGGTGCAACTACTCCGTCACATCTGGGGCATCCCCGACTACCAATGTATTCGATATTGATTATTTGTCCACAGAAGTACAGTAGAGAGGCCATCACAAAGCATATTGAAACGACACTGCCAAAAGATGTACCCCGACAGATAACAGCTTTGACGCGCGCATCCGAGGCTCAAAATTTGATTGGCGGGCATGAATCTGTCACATTCACTCATGTTGTTGTCAATCTTGGCTCTACAGAAGAGATCCTGAGTATCACAAACCGAATTGCAGCTTCTTCTGGGGGCAATACGACCACAGTGATCATGTCTGATTCCGTGCAGAGGCAGGCTGTGCTTGAGCTCGCATCTGAGACTGGTCACCCGCAACTCCTAGCGGACAAGCGAATTCTCTTCATACACAAGCCTGTGAAGCCGTCGCGCTTTGCTGTCATTTTTGATCCAGCTGGAGAACGCGACGTCAGTACTGATCTTAATCGCTCAAGTGCGGCACAGATGGTCGAGTCACAAAAGCAGAGCTACTTGGACGTGGAGAAGCGATTAGGCGACAAAGGTATCAAGGTACTATTGGTAGAAGACAATCCGGTTAACCAAAAAGTCCTTTCTCGATACCTAAAAAAGGTAGGGATCGAGGCCGAGATCGCCACAGATGGTATGGAGGCAACGGAAAAAGTGTTCGCACGCTCCCCGAAATACTACTCTCTCATCTTAGTAAGTTTCCAGGAAAGCTAATGGTAACATGGCACATGCTTATTGAGTATTAGTGTGATCTTCACATGCCTCGCAAGGATGGCTACCAGACCTGCCGAGAAATTCGGCAGTGGGAACAGGAGAATCATTACGGCCCTACACCAATCATTGCACTTTCGGCCAACGTAATGTCCGATGTACAGGAAAAGTGCATAGCGGCAGGTTTCAACGATTTTGTCACGAAACCCGTAGACTTCGTCGATCTTAGTACGGCGATGTCCAAACATTTCTAATTCTACATTCGCACAACCATCAGCCGAGTGCGATTGTGGCTGAGATGGCAATATTGCATCTTCTGGCGTTCTCGACCGAGGAAAAGGATGGTTTTTCAGCGCCGCTCCCACCAGCCAAAGCTGGTGAAACCTTTGTTTGTATTATGCTTCATGGTTATTTGAACATTGCATGTATCATTGCATAGCACTGGGCGCGGATGG
Source organism: Xylaria sp. 218_066 (assembly GCA_019843955.1). Classification (NCBI taxonomy): domain Eukaryota; kingdom Fungi; phylum Ascomycota; class Sordariomycetes; order Xylariales; family Xylariaceae; genus Xylaria; species Xylaria sp. 218_066. Next base: position 107,154 of record JADKYC010000039.1, on the reverse strand, counting down.
TTCTGATATACAATAATAAAAACAAGCTGCTCTACGAAGTTAACTGTAAAAGCTGCGGCGAATCTCAAATCTACTTACGTTTTCGTATGGGCGGGTCTCCTAGTGATACAGTGTCGGGATGGGTGAGCAAGCGAGCATTCTGTAGTAGTGCAGCGGCAATTACAATGGTGGGTTTCCCTACTTATTAAGTAAACGCCTAGCCGCTGGAATATTCTTTCGTACCTTTCCCGTGCAAAACCCGTCGAGATCAAACAACCGTGTGCATTTTGCCATCCAAGGTTGAATTATTTGTAATCTAGTGGATGAAACCATCAGCAACTTGCTTAGTGTATTTCCCGTGTGCCAGAACTTCATTCTATTTTGATACGAACTTCAGGCATTTATGAGGATTTGTCGGTGCGCGAAGAATTCCGGAAGAACTCCGAAAATACCTTGCGTCGGCGAGGGCTAGACTATTTACAGAAGTAAGCTCTCTGTTGTAGCCTCAAGCCTTGCAGCACTGTGAAAAAAATAGTCTTGTGATCCTTGTGGGTCAGGACTGACACGGTAATATGCGACGAAAATAGGGTATGGTAGTATTCTAATGACGCCGCTCGTTAGGAATAACAACGAGAACGCGAGGTAACACCTATTGGAATGGAGAAAAGGAGGATGACAATTGCAGGCTGGTTACCACGTAATGTCGAGTCGTATATACACGATGCAGGTTACAGTTGGTAGATATAAAGATCGTTTGGTTGGCCTCATTTGAGGCACAGGTGGACAGGGGTGGGAAGGCTGCGAGGAAGAGTTCCGGAATAGCCGCAACGCCAAATAACGTAGCGTACACTGTAGTACGGTATCAATTTTCCCGAGGTTGATTACAGTACCAGGATGACCTAAGCCTGAGCGCGCAAGCGACGCGGGTGTCCGGGGAAATTGGCCGAGGGAGACCTAACTGATCAAAAAAATTGGCTTGTGATGAAGAAGCGGCCTCACAGCCGGTTACACACCAACTGCCAATATTGTAACATCTCGTCGATGACTTACATCAATAGCTTCGACGGGGCAATATATACCGAATTCGTAGGGTGCGACCCTACGGCGCCAAATCTCGACGGCTTGTGATCCGTCAGAAAAGTTTTTTTCCCGGGGCTCGATGATGGCTTGGTCATCCCTGCTCGTGGAGCCTCACTTTGTAATTTGTCCTAAGCTCTAGTCTGTGCTAGGTAAACAAATATGATTACGTAGTTGCAGGAGCAAGAAACACGGCATGTCATGATTGTCTTACGTTTAAATGACCCTGTTCTCCTGATGCCGATCGGTAAGAAAATACGATAGACCCCGTGACGTATGCTGGGCTCTCTGTTTCAATATTGATTATGAGGCTCCCAGGCCAAGCAGGTCGAACCAACAATCTGGCACTTTTGCCTTGAGCGTTTCGACCGGGTCGTCCAATCCGGTGGGCCGGTAGACCGGAAGATCATTAGGCTGGCCGGGGCCTGTGATCCATGACCCCTATCTCGTTCTAGTCTCAGATAGGGCAAAACGGCTGGCTCAGTCACCATGGCAATCTTCTGATTCGTTACAGAAGGAAGGCTTCTCGAAGCTTTCCTGAGTCGCGTAAATTACACTACACACCTAGTATTTGCTACGCCCGATCCCCCTTATCTTAGAGCCTCACCGCTCATTTCGTTGTCTGCTATACAGCATTTTCCCCTTCAGACGCCGACGATGGGGGAATTGACCTCGTGATCAGATTCTGCGGCAACCGCAGGTGGGAAAGGGTTTCCTTTTGTCGATATTCATGTCGATCAGGAAACGACAGGTTACTGATCATATTCATGCACGTGCTAAGGTCCGCTTTGCGGGCTCATCCACATTTATCCAAGCCGAAGTCTGCTAATGCACACCGCCGGCTCGGTGGCTTGACCATTCACCTTGGATTCCGCTGCTAATGCACGATGCCAAGAGGCTTATCCCGCGGCTACAGGCTGCCCAACTCACCTTTCCCAATTGCGTATGCACGGTATTCACCTTCTGATTCGATTATGCACGTATGCGCCCATGTCCGTCACACAGACTATGTCGGTTTCATAGGTGTCATAGGTTGGATAGCATAGCGGTGAATGCCATCTGGAGTCATTAATATCGTGATATTATTATAGCGGTCAGGTGAGACATCGTGGCGGTCAAAGCGTTGGGCGTTGCGCGCATGGTAGACCCGGGACAATGGACTCGGTAGTGATCGACTGAGACATCCAAGCGCTACCTGTATTTTGATTTTCCACCCAAAACACCCAAATGCCTGTCTCAAAGAGGATATCAAATGGAATGGCATTCTCATTCATGGCTTCGTGGAATGAGTGGTTACACCTTTGCTTTGCTGTGGCTCTCTGCTGTGGCGTGATCGCTACCGAGAGAGTGTTCCTGAGGTTGCATGACAGCGCAGATCTGGGGTCTTATGCATGACTTATCGGACGTTCCAGTCATTCGGCGCTCGGCGGTCGGCTCCAACGCGCCAAGTGGGGACCCTTATGACAGCCTGCATATAGCGCGTACAGCTATGCCTGTTCCTAGCACGCTTAAATATTAATCCTATTAGTCCGAAGCAATCCTAATGAGGAACGTCACAACTCTGCATACGACCACAACTCTGCACAATCCGCCCAAAGCGGTAACCTGGGCGTCTTAACGAAGCCACGTATCTCGCCCCCAGACTGCCTGAATCCTCGTTCCATGTCGCTCCATGTCCAGTTAAGGTTCTAAGGTTAGGCATCACTGAATATGGTTCGCTGACTCGGTTACACGTGGCTGGCCCGTTGGGGGCCGATGCGCGACCTCCATATGCCAGGACTGTTAATGCTGAAAATAAACATCCGATATTTATAACGATAAGCACAAATACGGCACAACTCATACACACGCATTCGCCCACGTGGAGAAATGACAACAGCAAGTCCTGGAGGCTGAGCCTATCAGATAAGCTCGACGACAAGGAAATTGTTCCTTCTCACACCCAAGCGCGGCATGGCGGCTCGGTCGTTGCCCGCCTGCCTATCTGAAGCACGGACGCCTGAGGGAAAAAAATTTTTATGCCCGAGTGATGACTCCTTTAGACGAACGGACTATTTGGCGATCGACACGTCGTGTTCAAAGCGCCCAATGCGCTGGATTTTGCCGGCTTGGCTAGTAAACTAACCTGTCGATTGGAAACGAGCAGTGGTTCACGTCAACACATACATCGTGATACTATAAGATGTGCACTTATGATTGTGATATATGGCCCGCTGTCTGCTCCTCCTCGAGCGCTTGAAGTGACTGAGTGACTCACGTACTAGTAAGTCCAAGGGTCCCTTGTCTGCCTGTGCTCAAACACCCCAGGATTCCGTTCTATTGGACTGAGCGCTTGTGTCTCGTCACGGCCTTGCGGCGCAAGGATCCGGGAGTGAGCCTAAGCGCAATTATAGAACAAGTCAAACCCGAGAAAATTTTCGTGGCGTAAACAAACTATCACGGATTCCTCCTTTGGGCCAAGGCTCCTGTTTCGGTCGGCCTTACTCCAGACAGGAGGCTTGCTTTTTGCGAATCCGTCATCAGATATCTCAACGGCCGTTCATGTAGGTACCCGCTATCGAATTCGGAACAACGTCGCGACACCTACGGTGAGACTTCTTCAGCCACGCCAATTCGGGGTCTTTTGGCGAGGCCGATCTTCTGTCCTAGATAATTCATGACATAGAAGGAGGCCTGAATACGACGCTGAGTGCTGAAATAGTCCCGTGCATGTGTCCTGCCTGCTTGACATCACATGAACAACATGTGATGTGATTCAGGAAGCGGGGGAAGCGCCCTTTGCGTGAGCGGTCAGGCAAATTGCCAAACTCGGCAGTTCCCACGAGTCCAATCACTGAGCTCGGTTGGAAAATGACGAGAGACTCATACGTAGTGTAGGATTCACGGCTAGGGTCAGCCAGAGAAACCTGCTCGCTTGAAGCCCTTATCGTTCGTGGTATAACCGTGCTCACAAGGCTGACGACACCGCTTCGGCGAACTGCAATTTACCAGAACACCGGATATGGAAGAAACCTTGCGTGATGATCAACTTGCTAGACTCTGTTAGACATCGAGGAACGACTATGATCACATGATTTCTCGTCGAACTCCGGAAGTTGAATCCGGTCCCATGTCCTTGGGCCGGCTTGAATCCTACGCCACGTTTTCATTAGCTGGCTGACAGGGTATGTGACTTCATTTAAGTGTTTTCCTCCACATTTTCTGTCAAAAATTTCCCAGACCATTGGTTCGGGTTCACTTCCCAGAACCCTAAGCAGAGCCCGAGCAGGCCCAGCAATCCTAAGTGGAGAGAAATTTCTTCCAGAACTCCATTATCCCAGAGCAATAAAGGCTTGGATGGTGCCAGGTTCGGCACAAACCCTGCATGATGTCAGCTCAGTCCATGGTTGTACTACTGTGCGTGCCACGCAAGTAATAAGTATAAAGCAAAGCCCCTTCGTCCCATTTCATTACCGACTGCCCATCACCCAAACAAATCACCTCACATAACAGCCACAACGAGCACAGACTGGTTTTCTGTACTTCATCACACTCCTTTTAGCTTACCCAACCCACGAACAAGATGACTCAAATTACACTTACTGGTGGCTTGTTACTACAAGCTGATAAGCCTTCTTCATTGTTGAAACTTCCTCGGCCTTTACTGAGGAGGAAGCCTTCATCAATCAAAATCAAGACAGCTTCTCACCCACAGTCAATCACAACGTTCCCTGTGCGGGTCCACAAGGAGGACAATCAGATCAACCATGGCGCTCTCAGTGCCCGGAAAAACTTCAAAGACTTCGCCCGAGACACCGAGTTCCGGTCTCATTCCGCCGGTCCCTATGGAAATTTCTTCGCCACATGCTGGCCTAACGGAAAGACGGAAAGGGTGAAGTTGGCCACAGAGATCATTGAGAGCTTATGGTTGTACGATGGTAAGCAAACACTTTCCCCGCATCATTACCCCATAACCCTTTAACTGACTCTGTCGTGCTTTAGATGTCATGGAGGATGTCGACCACGACGGTGCTGTCGCGGTTCATGCCAGCGTTCGCGACACATTGACCGGCGCCAAGACAGACAAGAAGAGCGTGATCGCCACCCTCTTCAAGGATTTCGGTACACGATTGAACCACATGGACAGCAAAGGTGCCCCTCGTGTTCTCGCTTCATTGAAGTCATATCTCGACAACTACGACAGCCAAAAGACTCCCTTCAACACCATTCAGAAGTACACTGAATACCGTATCCTGAACGTCGGCTATGGGTTAGTAATTCCTCTGTATCTTCTTGATTCAATCATTCATACTAACCATGTCGCAGTATCATGGACAGCTTCATGCAATGGACCATGGGTATTCACCTCAATGAAGCCGAGACAGACGAAGCCCACAACTTCTACATGTCCGCCGGACGTGTAATGGGCCTCACCAACGACCTCTACTCTTGGAACGTCGAGCGAACAGAAGCAGTAGACGCCGCAGACCGCAAGTGGAACGCCGTCCCTGTTATCATGTCGCAATACGACCTCAGTGAAGAGGACGCCACTGTCTTCCTTCGTGGTCTGATCGTCCACCACGAACAGGTCACTCGCGAACTAGGCCAAGTCCTGCTAAGGAGGTTCAACTACTCAACAACGATGACAAAGTATGTTGAGAGCGTTAGCCTCATGCTGGGCGGCAACTGCTTCTGGTCAGCGACGTGTCCGCGGTACAATCCCGCTTCTTGATTGGACATTCTAAACGATCTTTATCCTCTCCTTGTGGTCTTGTGGTCGGGCAATGATGGGTATTTAATGGTATAGACTGAGATAGACTTGGGTGGAAGTGTTTTCTTTGGGCGGAAGAGCTTTGAATTAAGTCATGGTAATGTAAGGCAAGGAGTTCGGAGGGAGCGATCCCGACACAACAGGAAAGACAAAATGGGTAGATAGATAACTACGCACACGCGTGACGCTTTTTTCTTGAGTCTAAACTTTAACTTTTAACTTACACACTTTATACATAATAACTAAATACATTCGCTTCTGTCAAAGGTTATTTTTGTTGGGCCCTTGATTCCCAGTCGTATGAAATACAGGTGTTTACTTACGCCAGTACACCAAGAAACGAACAAAAAAAAATTATTAATGAGTAAGTCAGTAGTCCACCCGCCGACGTGACCAATATTGTAAGTAAGATAAAGCCCTGACGCCCTTTTTTAGTTATTCATTATACATCGGAGTACTTTACTTCATATTGCACGGTTTTTGTAACTCGTCCCTTTGGCACAATGAAATCCTGGCTATCACCATCGTTGAAGTCTTGTAGCTTCATGTTATTGCCCATCTCCTCTCGTACACCCGACTGCTTTGTCGAGGCGCCGTAAGTTGCGTATCCCTTGCCAGTCGTCTGTCCAAATGGCACAAGTTTCAACAATGGCCGCAGAGCCGCTAGAGAACCGGTGAAGAGGGTCAAGCCTACTTCAGTGATAGAACTAAAAAGGCGAAATGGTAAGTTGACCCGAATTTTAACGAGACTCGGCTCGGAACGTTAGTGGTACTTACTAAACGAATGTGGTCAAATAAGCGTTTGCAGCCTCAACACCAGTGGGTGATACCAAGTTTCCAACGTCGACGAGATACTTCAGGCGAATGATAGTAACCACCGAACTCGCGACACCCAATCCAAGAAGAACAATGATGGAAGCCTTCACCCTCGTGCTGAGCTGAACGCCTTTCAACAAGTAGGCCGGTAGACCGGCGTAAAGGAAACTAGAAGCTATGTCCATAGCGGAAATGGAGTAACCGGTGTTGGCGAGGACGGCTGCCGGTAGGCAGGTTCCCTCACCTATTCCCCATGCCAGCGAAAGCGGCACGCACTGGAATGCCACAATGAAGGTCGTAACGGTCGTCCAGATCGTCAGGCCCACAATAGAGCATATTAACAGTGTCCGTACCCCCTTGCTCGTGACTGCGATTCGGAGCAAGACCAGTGCTACGCTGAGCTTCGCAACATAAAGAACGATAACGTAAGCGATTGTAGACGCGACGAAAAACTTGAAAACCCGGTTAGAACCTTAATCCACAGCACGTTCGTCACAAGACACCACACTCACTCGGACACCTTCTGGTGACAATGTCTGGCCGTAACCATTTGACAAAGAAACCAACGTCAACGAACAAAGTGTTATGAATCCGCCCTAACCGCATGTTAGCGACCAAAATCCCTCCCTCTGCGTTCGCTTGCTCGTCCTGCGCTTACAAAAGCAATAACCATAGCAACGTCATCGTAGCCGAACGATTTGCTCATACATGCACGGACATATACTCTTAGCCCTACGGCGATGGTGTTGAGGGCGATGAATGTGTAGATCGCAGGCGGAAGACTATCTCGTGCCCACGCCATTTTTACTGAAGGATAGTATGTGTGGTGATGGTGGCGTCGTACGACTGGGTCGGAGCACTAAGGGGGCATGGAAGGATAGGAAGTAAGCATCAACGAGCGATGAAAGAGTGTGGTGTGTAGATTTCGCTTCAACGAAGAATCAGGATATGCGGGTAGGGATGTATTATAGCGACGGGACTTGAGACTCTACTAATGATCAAGTGGGGAGCATGCTTTGAGTAATTCAGCTAAGCTAAGCGTCCCAAAATGCTAGAATGGGGAATGACAGTAGCAGATCAAACAAGCCCCTCGAACGAGGTACGACACTGAGAGGGAAAACTGTAGGGGTGTTTTTTGGGAGGGGATTCTATGGTTTCCAGGCCAGCTTGGGTGCACCGGTAATACGCTATTGGGAGACCGTTCATAATAAGGGGGGGGACTGGGACTGGGAAGGGCTGGGCTGATGGTGGTAAGTTTGCTTCACTCGTCTGTGTCCGGATGCACGAACCTGGACGCGGTGGCAGGGGGATCTGCATTAGTGTGCAGATGTTCCTAACCTCCGTAGGCTGCATTAGCGTGCTGATGCTCGACTTCTCCTCCGCGTAGCACGGCTTCGATGCATTCTGCCATGCTTTTTAATATGCCACATGGGCCTAGTGTTAGGCCAATAACTGACTTGTCAATCTAACAGCCGTTCATAATAGGAATCGACTATATTACGAGTCCCCCAAAGAGGGGTACTGTCACAGTGACTATAGAGTGTTGTGCTCGTAAATGCTGGCCAGATTAATGAATCATGGGAAATTTGTGTCATTTCATCTTGAGGGGTAGCATTCTGCAGAGTTGTCTTAGAAGCAGAGACGGGTAGTATTCGAAGGACATAAACTACTTGATCTCCGTGTAGGTTGACATCGCTGACTAGGTCGGATGCATTTCAATCACTTTGTGGGGGAGTACAACGGCTTTCTCTAGCTATGGTTGCACCCGATGGGACTGCCCGCGGGAGTGAGACGGGAGGCCGTGCCATTCTTGCCCGCGATCTCGCGCCCCTGGTGGCGACAAGAACAAGAGATTATCGCGCAAGGTCAAGCGACGACGACGATTGGCCAATTAGGAAAGCATGGATTCGACACGATCGAAGCTTATTTGCCTTCCATGGGGGGGCCGTTTACGAAGATATTCGTCAAATTGCCAATTCGACACGCAGATTAGATGTTTCCGGAAAGAGAGGAACGAGACCAGCTTCACATATTGCGAAAAACGCTGTAGTGAGACGTATCCATGCTCGTAGAATGGAACGTTCTCCTCTTTCGTCATCAGCATGAAGCAAGAGCTAGGCTGGCACAGACTACTCCTACCAGGATGATAATCACTAGCGAATCAAGACCCTGGAAGGATTATCAAAAATTTCTTATGAGATACCCGCAGCATGTGGGCTGTTGTGCATTCGTTTCCTAGTTAATGCTCCCAGGTCCGACCCAGGTGTTCCGATCATTACACGTATATTTTTCTTCATTATAAAGGAGCTGTCATCTTCACCTACATAACGCTAAACACACAGCCGGATTAGTACATGATTAGTGCAGAATAAACTTGATTCATCCAAGGCTAGATTTACTCTGGTTCCCAAGGTTCCCTCAGCTGTCCATGGCATCACTGTACAGAACAGATAATCAAGATCTACAAGTCCTACACCAGTTATGTCTCTGAAATGATGCATACGTAGCAGATACGTAGGACTATGCATCCGGGACATGAGGAATGAACAGACCCGGAACCTAGGTACTGTGCACTAAAGAACAATAGTTGACGTAAGTGCGCCTCAATGCATAATCACGTCTACATTGCGAGTCAGGTCACGTTTACTGCTAAGGCCAAATCCTAATCCTTCTTTCCAAAGGAATCTAAAAACAACAACAAAGTCTCGACTAGGAGGTGGAAATGTTCCTTTCATATAATAACTGGCCTTGTCCAGGGTAGACTTCGTCTACTTAGACAATCAAGGTTTCAGGAGAAGGACCAGCAGCTCCGAGTCGGACATTTTCAGTTGTCCAAGCTACAGAAGAAACGAAAGGCTCCTCATGGCCTACTATAAGTAACTAAAGCCGAATGTGGGTTGCAATCGGGTACGAGGGAAAATCCGACCAAATTGCCGTTGCCGGCCGCGACACGATTGGTCAATGGCCTTGGCTTCCCCGCCTCGCTTGCATAACCCCTGCGCCGTTGGCGTACCCTGAACCGGGGGGCTCGGAAAGGATGCATCGAGACACAAATCCTTCTCACCTTAGCAGCATTCTCTCCTTACAGTAGTGTAGCTGCCAAACATTCAGGGCATCGAATGAGAGTGGGTGGAAGAATGCAACCGAAGACCCAGCACTTTGGGATGATATGTTTTCGGGTATTTTCAACATTGCAGCTGTCATTTCTGTCATATATCGAAAATGGGGCCGACAATAATGAATGGCCTTGTATAGATAGGGATTTAGAGCTTATCGCATCGTATTTCTATGGTTGATAAACATACGGGCCGCGCCGCACGTATATAATCTAGTGTAACAAGACTACACAGTATACTCTATACTCTTGGAAGTATTCGTCCGAGCTACGTGGAAATGGCCCCGCATAAGTCTCCATTCGCCCTGTCAAAAGCAGGGGTGTTGAAGAAAAAAAGGGCCCGAATAGTGCTGACTTATGTCTTATACTACAATAATTTGCCCGTTATCTGTGGTCGTTGAGATCACGTGAATCATTGTTCATTGGCTGCGTTCTTTAAGTCTCAACCGGCCCCACTATCCTGCTGTGATTATACGAAAAGCATTGGCCTAACTTCGCACAATCTTGCCCCCGTTGCGACTAGTTATGTCTAGTTGCTGTACTAAGTAGTAGTTCACTTAGTGGCCTTAGTGGCTAGTTGGGACTATGCAATGGGTCCGGACCGAGTCTGACATCAGCCCAACCGCAGGCAAAGAACTCTTGTCAGCACCAACAGCTTACACTACTGCAGCAAGTCATTTAGTTTCTACGACGGTTTCTTCAGCGCTTCACCGACACGCTCTCGACACTGTCCGTTGTCGCAGCATCCGTCCTCTTGCTGAGAAAATAAATATCAGTTTGTCCCGCTCAATCTTCTCCCAAAGGCTGATACGACGTCGCTTACTTAACGATTCTCTAGCCGAACAAGATCCCACATCTGAAATTCGTAACCCACAGACAGCACAGCCGGTTCATGGTACGAAGTAAGCTTAATATCTTCATCAAGATTGCCTTGTGTGCATCTCGTTTCACTATAACCTGTTTTACCGGGCATCGATTGGCATGACAATGGGTTGAGCGCTGCTAAAAATCTCAAGATTGGGAACTTATTGACCCTTGGCCTTCATGCTTACCCAGTTCGTGCCCCCCTGGTTACAACTAGGGTTAACCTCCATTGACCATTGATCATCCCATCTCTTCTCTCACCACAAATCTAACCTTGCTCACCAATCGCCCCACATCCGTGCCTCAATAGCTTATCTGCTAACCGGGATTGCTTAGGAGGTTGAGGCACGCGTCGATAGAGCTGGTCGACGGAAACGATCGTTGTTCGCATTCCGTAGCTGCCCCTAGGCGGATAGGTAATGCATTTTGAGCATTTGGCAAATGGGTAACTGCTCGAGCCCAGGCTGACGCTTTAAATGAGACAATTCGGTTGCAGTAGTGTACAACCTGCTTCCAGTATTACCTCACTTCAAATTTTATTTTCTTAATATCCGTTGTTATGCACGTTTTGATTGAGGTCTTGATCGATTCGTTGTAAAATCCAGGCCAAGATCTAGTCTATCCATCTACAAATACATATGCAGTTAGCATACGAGTATAGCATGGGGCATGTGGTGCCACTTTCATGGCTGACCCTATCCAAAGGCTATAGCAGTTATTCAACCAATTAAAGACTGTGACTATCATCATGGGCACCCCTAACACATTACTAAAACACTCTCGGTCGTTTTGATTCTTTTGGACATCCCCATTTTAGCTGAGTGGCCTGAGTGGCATGCCACAAAATGAGCAGAGATCTGTTTCAAACATTGCTCGCTGGACACATGTCGTCAAACTAAGTGTAGCAATCCAGCACTAATCCAGCCCTTGGCCAAAGACGGACTGGCAATTGTTCAGAGTGTATCATCGTTTCCTATCTAGGCTCGCGATATATGCGGGGTCACCAACATGCAGCAACGACAGCACCACTAACTAACATCCAAGCGACTACTACATAACTAATACATAACTACCAAGCCCACTTAGTATAAGTTCAGGATCAATCTTGCTAGCTCGACGCTAATGACTCGCCCCCAAACCTCTTCTTGGACGGACAGGACGGGAGCTTCGCTATTGTTTACAGATGTGCAGTTACGCAAGCATCCTAGTCGGCGAGGATCAATTGCAAGGCAAATCGAAATAACAAGGAGATTGATAGGCCAATTCAGGTAGTGCCCTGGCCTGCCCTTGGACTTCCCTGACTGGCAATATCTCAACTAGGCAATATGCGCTGTATTTGTTATCCTTAATAGCGAGCTCCCGGCACTTAGCCACGCGCTAATTGTCCTCATCCTGGGGACTTGGTGTCTCATGATACAACCTAATATCCAGGATGCAATACACTATGTGTAAGACCAACTGGTTATGTATGTACCAATGTAAATCTTACCAACCCGTTTATGGCTCGGCCCGCGTATTGTGTACGCTCAGAGCACGCTATTGCCTCCGTTACTGTACTATGTATTCTTGCTCATTGTTTCAAGGGTCCGCGACTGTCCTCAGCAGATAAGGCTGGAGACGATCTACACCGCTCTGGGTACCTCGACTCGAGGATCCAGGCCTTACTACGTATTAGGTGCATACAGAATGTATTATTTGCTGCAGGAACTTGCAATTTAAGTTAGGAGAGAGGGAGGGGTGCGGGCGACTGGAACCCCGCCATGCAGGTCTAACTGACAATCTAATAACATCCAGCTCCATGGGAGACGCTGTGCCAGGCGAGGTGTCAAGGATCGAGACAGAAATTAGTTATAAGGTTCGGCTTGCCAGTCGAGATAGCGAGGGAATTCTGTGTTTAGCTCTTCATTCTATACTCATCTCGTCTCTTCCCCTCTCATGCTGGTCATCGAACATCAGTAGTACACATTGATAGTCTGTCTACACATTCCTTTCTTTATTCGCCTTGTACATCATCCTCCTAATCACCACAACCATCACAACCATCACAACCATGGCCATGTCCGATATGATTCTGGAGCAGAGACCTGCCGACATCCCCGTGGGCAAGAATCCTCTACACAACCAACCTATAAAACCCTCAGCTCCCATCCTACCCGCTATCCCTGATGAGGTCACACCAGAATGGCTCTCTTCCATCCTCGGCCTCAAGGTCAAGTCTGTAAAGCGCACAAATGAGCTGCCCGGCACGGCCACCAAGATATTCGTGACAGCTGGTAACGACGATGGCGAGAGGCCGCTATGCGTCAAGGGCGGCTTCAACCCAGCCTTCATCCAGCAGATGCCATGGATTGTCATGATATACCAGCGTGAGGTTGAGTTCTTCAACCGCATTGCGCCTAAGCTCAAGGACATGGATCTACCCCAGGCGTACTGGGCTGGCCACACCCCTTCGCAGGGTATCGTCGTCATGGAGGATCTGGCGGCGCGCGGGTGCCAGTTCGGGAACCCAGTGGAGACATGGCCCGTGGACCGCGTGCGCGCAGGCGTCGAGCAGCTCGCGGCATTACACGCCAAGACATGGGGCGTGCGTCCTGCTGACTATCCCTGGTTAACATCCGACTATGACCAAGCCATCCTCACCCTCATGCAAACATACGAGACCGTCGTCAACGGGCCCGACCGTCCGTCTGTTCGCTCCTACCTCAAAGACCAAGAGCGAGTCACAGAAGTGCTCAAGAAGCACTACCGCTCGCGTAATCCCAAGTTCCAGTGCCTGTTACACGGTGATGCGCATCTGGGTAACACATACCTCGAGAACGGCGCCCCACGCTTCCTTGATTGGCAGATGATCCACATCGGGTCCGCGTTCCACGATCTGTCTTACTTCATCGCCGGCGCGCTAACCGTCGAGGACCGTCGCGCCCACGAGTGGGAGATCGTCGACCACTACCTCGCGATGCTGCAGAAGTACGGCGTCCGGGAGAACCTAAAGAGCACAGACGAGGACCTCCGCAACGAGTACCGGAAGTCCTTTCTCGCCGGCATTGGCTGGATCATGTGCCCCTACGAGATGCAGCCCAAGGACTGCGTGCACGCCATGGCCGTGCGGTACGCCACTGCCCTCGACGACCACAAGACTCTGATGCTTGTCGAGTCGCTTCCTGAGCGTCCTGCGCCACGGCCGGCGGCGGCCTCAAAGCCGAGCTTATTTAGTCGCTTATTGAGCTTGATCAGATCTTCTGCATAAGGGTTTTTATGGATGGGGGGTATGAATCGGCGTATTTGGTATTGGTAATTTGATTTCTTTTGCTTTTTTGCGTTTTCACACGAGTAAGATACCAGGAGGATTGGCGGTAGTGAGGCTATTTGGATTATACGCTGTGTCGTATTGCTATGAACATCAAAATTGACATTTATTTACAAGCCTAGTGCTCGTCATCATCAATTAAGCAGCTGCATTTGCGTAACAATGTTTGTGATTGTTGGTCAGTTCACCCTTTCTACTGGTAGGGCTCCCGCTTGATCCAGCCGCGCTCACCGCTGAGACATGACATGCATATGTATGTTATGCATGAACTCTGCCAAGTTCATCCCAACCTAAGACGACCCGTCAACCCGTTATCTGTCTATCGTGACACGACCCCAAAACCCCTAGGGACTACATAGTAGGTATCTGTACACCCCTATTACCACTTCCACTACCATCATAACCCCGATATTCCTCTTCAGGTCCGAATTCAAGTAAACACATACGCAGATACTTACCAACACTAACTAGTAGTAATCCGCGCGGTGTTTCACCTACAGTAAAATCCAGTTGCCCCCTAAAATCAGCGGGGGGAAATGCGCACCTTGTCCTTGTCCCTGCCCTTGTCCATGACCCTGTCGGATCGCGAGCTCGTACTTTCTTATGCACCGTGCACAAGGGGTACACAGTATCCAGTTATCCATGCACCGATACTCCGCTCCTACTGTATCTGCTACAGTCAAAGGCTCGGTGGCAAATTAGCTATGTGCCCAAAGCTTTCATTCTCCGTACGGGGATGGTTCGGGCCGTTATTATCTAGGCCGATTCATTACCGTGAAAAAGGGGAACAGAGACCTTGCACAAAAAAGATAAACTTCTTATGAATAGTGGAGATATAAAGAGATACGTGCAATATCAAGGATCCGCTGGTCGCCAGCGACTCGACTACTAATTTAACATTACTGGAACTTTAAAATACGGAAATCATATTAGCAGCAGCAGACAAGACAATTTCTAAGCTTGAATTAGTTTTGTCATCCACAGGAAGACATGTCGTGGATCGCGAAACCGTTTTGTCGTAAACGAGCCAAACATTGAATTACGGGTGTGTAGCCGGTATGAGGCTAATTGACTGGCTACTGAGCATAGCCAGTTACTATGGGTTCGTAAGGCTCTGGACAGGGCCAGCTCAAACCAGAAAACGGCTTGTGCAGTCGATCTCGAACGTAAGAACGTGGCGAGCCGTTAGTTGGCGTGCCAAGCGAGCTTACGTCGGCTTTGCTTCGTACTGAACATCGAAATACGGCAAAGTAAGACGAGATTAAAACAACAAGAGTGCCTTTATTTAGATAACCGTACCCAGTGTTCTTGAAGATGAAACCGTCTTCTGTCCATACTTCAGTGCTGTCAGTGGAGATCTTGATTTTAAAGGATTTTTTTTTAGAAGAACATCAACAACGGCCAGTCCAGCGCTAATAACTAAGACTCGAGCCTTTATCAACCGCTCGCTTAACTGCCCCATATCTGCATATCTGACAAAAACTAGAAATTAAACTTGCACAGATAGCCGAGGCGAGGGACTACCCGCGTGCCACAGCCAATTTGTGGCTGTAGCGCCTTCGGCAGACACATTAGATAATCCTGGGGCTGGTGCCTCCGGCATTTTGATCCACTTGGAGCTAGACCACAGGGTTCTTCTCATTAATTATTCCAACAAAAGTCACTCCAAAGAGTCACTCCAAGATAATTAAACACATTACCTCAGATTAACGAATGAGTCGCTATCCTATGTTAGTGCTGCTCTTACTGCTACATGCTCTCACGATTGAACTCTCCCCGCTTCGACTAATTTCTTTTCGTTTTTTATTACAATACAAATTCTATTATGGGTCTCATGCTCTCAAAAAGCCTCAACATGCCCTGTGCACCCTTCGCGTCGATCATACAGTTTCGCAAGTTCGCAGAGTGGTTTTAGAATTTACTTATCTCCGGGTTCCACTTGTCGGTTGCAGCTCATCGCCCGTTCCCTAAAATAGCTGTCACAGACGAGACCCTTTCTGAACCCAATAATAGCTTTTGCTCTGTGTCCGATACATAATACGCTCTTCGTGATTACGGAATGCGCTATAGTTTTATTTCCAGTATGAAGATCGTGAAATAAGCCATCCGTTGCTTTAATTGCGCGGCCTAGATTGCTCTCAAATTTTCCGTGTCTCGTGTTGCGTCGAAGGCCTCGTCATCATCGCATAAGTGAGTGACGATTCAGTAATGCAAAAATTCTTTCTTAACCTAAATGTTCATTATTCATTGCCACCACTATATCGTCTTTCCAAACATCACATTCTCATGCCAAGAACATATCACCCTTCATTGAGCACGGAGTATGTTACGATAAGATTGCAGTGCATAGTATATCAACGATATCACGTGATCGTATGTACAAGTGGGGGGCACTTCGGAACAACACTTTTCTCTTCTTTAGCTTCACTACACAAATCCAGACAAGTCTCTGCTTACATCAGCCGGGTTTCACGGCTTTTGTCAGTAAGCAGAAATACTATTGTAAGCTTCTACAATATCTCTAATAAGAGTAGAACGTCATGGAATCATTTTACTAGTTGCTTATGATATTTCCATGGTTGGTAATGAAAACTTCCGTCCTGTTCTTACGTGTCACATAATGGTATTGCAGAAGAGTAGAATGTTCACCAGTCAAGCATCTTTAACTACTGCAGTTGCTTGTATTCTCACGGATGGAACACGAATATGATATATAAAAATATATTCTTCAAATACAAAAGCGCAGAACTTTATTGCTTTTAACGACCCTACTTATGTTGTACTGTCGAGCATCGGAGATAAGGACATAAGGATGTGGGGATGTATTCGTACGGCTCAGACCCAGGATTTGAGCATTAGACTCTTTGGGGGTTGGAGGAGGAACGCGAAAACACGTATAACAGACCTTAATGAATACAGCAAGATGTTCAGAGAGTTGTGAGACGAGCAGGACAAAGCCGTGACGAAGGGGATAGTGCATTTCTGTATCAAATTTTTAGAACCCGACTTGACAGAGGTCGCATACTAGTAGTAGCTTCAAGGCCGGAAGGAATGCAAAGGTATAGGAGCTGCAGATTCTCAGGCTCCTAGAGTAAAGCTTCCAGCAACGAAGGTCGACTACCTATACTTACCATAAACTGTGTCTAGCATGTACAGTAAACACGGGAGCTTGAGTGCGGTTCCTGCTATAAAATAAGTTTCTTTTCCTCTCGAGTGTTTTTACGATTGCATACCAATTAAGCCCCTCTCTATCCACAAGACGGTATTATGTCGAAATAAAATCACGAGAACTCCATCCAGGCGGGGATAGTTCAGTTGGGAGAACGTCAGGTAAGAAAATTCTACATCCACTTATCAGCACCGAACTAACATATCTCAAAGACTGAAGTCCAACTTCATCATTAATCTGAAGGCCGTGTGTTCGATCCACACTCACCGCAACAACTCAATTTTTTGACCATAAGGTATGCCATGGCTATTGGCGAATATTTCTTTTTGCTACATTTCAAAGGCGATATGTGGTGTTGCGATAAGGGTAGATATTGATGCTGCAGGAGCCTTGGGCACTTTCCGTCGAATATAAGGAATTCACTGCACCAGAGCATGTACTTCTAGCTAGCTTATCTCTTAGGGAACAGATGTGATCCCGAATTCCCTAGTTGATATATTTGGATATAGAAGAGAGGTGTGCTAAAGCTTGCATTATCTTCATGCTTGCACATACACATAATAAAACAATGAGACATAGCCAACCTTGCTACACCAGCATGAATATTCCTCTTATTTTATTTTGCGCTGTTATTGTCATACGGTTCAACCCAGGATACTGGGACTGCATTGCATATCCGAGACCACGTGTTGGAGGCTCCGATATTATGTAAGTAATCACATGAACGGCTGGTCGCGGACTTGGCTACTTATTGTTCACTAGGATAGGTATCATACGGAATAACCAAAAGTAGTAAAAATGCGTATATCCGATGCCAGGGGTTAGATCATGTTATTCATCTGCAGCGCGGCGGTCTGCATATTCACCTACCCGTTATTTGCCTGATCACGAAAACAGACACGATAATGGACGATAATAGCAGATGGACGAAAGCGTAGCTTTCGTGTATATATAGACCTAGTTGCCACCAGAGCTGAAGGGAATATGGTTCCCTTGCGGCCATAGATGATTATATATGAATTGAACACTGCTCCGAGCCTCGTCCTTGTTACAGCTACTCAGCCACCAGTATTTGTTTGATTAAACGAGACAGGAAATACGAAGCGAAAATAGGCGAGCGAAAGCGAAGTTCGCTTTCGCATATATGGTCTCTAGGTGGCCGCCTAGCCGAGGAAGAACTGGACCTTTATGGCTCCTCGATGCCCCGGATAATTATTGCAATTCTAAGCACTTGACGACTCTAAGCCCTTGTTACATATATAGAGTCATGCTTGTCAAGCAACAGGTAGAGCCATATAATGCAACGAAAGGAAAACATTGAACCATTACGAGAAGAAATCATTAATATGTCATGATGCCTTACACCGTAGGCAATCTGGGATAAAGTGCTGATATGTACGGATAAAGTCAGGGCTAGCCATCCAAACCTCGTCGTCCTAGGATGTGCCGCACAAAAATAGCCTTCGTCTGCACACCCTTTTTCACTTTTCGGCCCGTCCCGAGGCACAGAGGCATACGTACATATACATACATGATGCATCCGTCATGCGTGCATATGCATATTTGCCCTGGAGAAGCTGATTATACCTTCGTACAGAACAACAACAAACACTAAGCTTATAGACCGCGGACAATTATATATAATGCCATATGCAAGAATTATAGGAATGGTACAAAGAACTAATTCTCCAACTATTATGAATTACGATCGATGTTAAGCACCCCATATTTCACCAGGACCCCTTATATGTATGTAAACTCAGTACTTTACATGGAGAGCGTGTACAGCATTATACTAGGAAATATTACCCAGCAGACACGCGCACGGCAAAGCGTGGAGAAAAGGAACTCAACTCGGGCACGGAATACCTGTAAAGGTATTCAACTTGTTGATAAAAATCAGGAAAGAGATAAAATCGTGCAGAGTTATGTGTTTCTGAACAGTAATAAATTTTATAGACGAAGCCTTTTCTTTCGTGACCTGAATCGGGGGAACTCGTGTGTATATGCTACTCGACCGAGTTGAGCGACATCATTAATGAAACTACTAGGGCACATTGCGAATTGGAGAATATTCACAATATTCATGGTCATTATCATCATTTCATTTTAGCACGGATATATCTAGCCGGGGTATTCTAAAACACAAGGCTTTTCCAGATAACATAACAATTTGGATATCACTTGCCGCCCTCCACTTTCACTCTCATCCATGCGTCCCTTTAATAAACGCTTCCACGTATACTCTTATCTTCCTGCTCGGCCTTGTCGAGATCTTCCTCGACTCCGTAGCTGCCGTCGTCCGAGCCCGAGCCCGAGCCCTGATCCGAGTTACTGGGCGCGTCGCCAAGCCTATTGGCATGCGCGTGACGAGTCGGATATTTGCCATTTATGCTACCATCCTTGCTACCGTTGAAACTTGTGCCACCGTTCCTGTCGCCGTTCTTTACCCTCGCGGCCTTCGTCGCCAGTCTCTCCCGAGCATCGCTCTCTGACAGGTCCTCTTCACTAGCGTGGCCTGAATAGGAGCCGCCGAAATCGCGACCGACGTGAAGATAAGGGTTTTTTTTGGGCGTATTCAAATTGTGACGAAGGCGATCCTCGATGGTGATGAACGATGGTGTCCCATCGGGTGACGAAACGACCTCCTCGCGGGCCTTGGTCACATCAATAGAGGGGGGATGCGCGCCCCGTGGGTCATCCGAATCATCGTCTGAATTGTTCAACTGCCGCCTTCCAAGCGTTCTTCGACTAGCAACAGTGCCGTTCCCATTTGTTCCACTATATGATGCTCCAGCGTTTGCGCTTGCTTCATCGTGCTGCCTCAGTTCTAGCAAATCTTTGCGTATTTTGAAGTGCTTGCTATGGGAGCAACCTTCAGGGCAACCACCCCATTTCCGCGGCGCGACTGGAGTCGCCTCTAACTTGGCTACATCTTTTGAGCCTGATTCTCCCTTCTCCTTATCTTCCTTAGCCTTGGTGGCGGCTCGCTCGCGACGCAAGTCGGACCAAGTTCGTAATTTGTTTTGCAGAATATACTTCCCGCTGTCACGCTTAAGCTTCATGATCAGAAATTCGCAGTGGTTGACGTTCCGTAGATCCTCGAAGTACTCGACGGAAAAATGATACCACTTCATTAAGAAAACCCGGGACATAAGTCCGTGTGTTACTTTGGAATTTGTCAGTAGGATAACTCCTTTGCATAGGCAGTCGCGGTTCGCGGGCGAAGAGTATAAGCAACTTACCAAGCACAAGCACGCTCGCAAAATCATTCTCGCCAAACTGGCGCCACAAACTCTCGTTGAAGCCTGAAACGCGGTCATACGCATCCGCGGCGCTCTCACCGTTGGGGATACGATAGAAGAAGTGGCCGTAATCAGCACGTTCTTGCCACATACGTTCCATCTCATCACTACAGGGCTGGAAGTTTCCAAAGTCCTGTTCGCGCAAGCGTGGTTCTTCGTAGACCGTCATGTTGGATCGTTTGAAAGGCGACGGGTCGGGCTCGTCCGAGGTCAGGGTTTCTAGGATGCCTTCCGTCGTCTCTCTCGTTCGTCGATAGGGCGAAGTGTAGAACTGTAGGGTATCGTCGGGTCGCAGCATGGCTCGTAGTCGGCGACCAGCGTCGCGAGCCTGTGCCCAGCCATCGGATGTCAGCTTCACCCTGTGGTCGGGGATGGTCTGGTGTATTTCTCTGTTCTCTGTGGCCCTGTCAGAGTTTAGTCCCAGATGTCCATGTGTCTCGTTGCTACTCACTATTGCCTTCCGACTGGCCATGTCGAATGATGATTATGAGCCTAGGGCGACCCATGGTTGGCTATGGAAAGAATGTGGTCTCAAGTTGGGCTATGGTATAGGATCTCGGGATCTGGGCGACAAGCCTAGTAGACAAAGAATGAACGACAAGGGATGCGAGAGCTTATTCTCGCTTTCGAGTGTACGGATATATGGTAGGAAGAAAAGATCGTGAATGATTCAAGAAAGACTGCCGGGCGAGTTTGGTGTAGTAGTAGTAGTAGTAGTCACCGGTTGTTTGTGGCAAAGAGGCGATAACGGTGCCTCCATCTATTAAGTATATGAAACTACTATGACAAACGGCGAGCCCCGGGTAAGCGGAAGGATGCCGCACGGCATATAACGACCAATAAGTGAGTGTGTAGGGAGCTCTCGATGGCTCGAACAGGAAATAGGCAGTTTAGAGCGATGAGTTGGGGTGTTAGCAGGCGTCCATGTTGCATTTTCTTGGGGAAATCATTAACAGGTTTCACATGAGCCCCTCGTCTAGACGATTTGCCCTTGAGGATCATCCAATAAGCCACATCAGGTGCATTGCTCACGCTGCCGGGGGCAGTTCCAGGTGCTACCTTAGGCCACGACCAAGCGGCCTAGAAACGCCCAACGGCCTACAAAACAGGCTCTCTAATTGGTTAAAGCTAAGGCGTGAGCCGATCTCTTAGGTGATCGTCGGGTCGGTCGGTACCTAACTACAGCAACCTGGTAGCGAGGCGGCATAGTGGGGAGCGGGGGGGCCTATAGTACTTACAAAGGATAAACTGATCAGCAATCGCGTAAAGGCAGCTTTTTCTGAACTCGTATCATAATATAATCAAAAGAGCACACGACACCCAACAAAAACAAACTAGAACTCAGCACTGGTCTATCTATCTAATAGGAGGGCTTATCATTGGCTTTTACTGCTGACACTATCGGCTATATACCCGAAACACGCGACATCCTTCCTTCCTCGTATCCTATCTAGAGTGAAACGCCTTGCGAAACATTCCACCACACGAGGCTGCATCACACCACACGTCACATCCTGCAAGCCACCAGCATTTGATCGCCTCATCTCAATCCCTCACCACCCATTTCACCCGACCTATACTCGCGCGCACACACAAATCAACAGCCATGTCCGGCGAAGGACCAGAAAGCATCCCAACATCCGCAGACCCGCGCTCCAAGCGTCCAACAAAGAAGCGCGCCCTAACACCCCTCTCGGCACAAGCGAAGGAGGTAGACACGCTCTTCGCGCATCCAGAGCAAGAGATCCGCACAGAGCGGCGCGACGCCGCGCCCCGTCTCGCCGCGCCGCCCGAGATCGTGGCCAACGTCCAGGGTTCGAGCGCGGGGGCTGGATCGGGCGAGTTCCACGTGTACAAGGCGAGCCGGCGGCGCGAGTACGAGCGTCTGCGGCGCATGGACGAGGAAGTCGCGAGAGAGAGCGCCGATGCCGAGTTCGAGCGCGGAAAAGAGGAGAGGCTGCGCAGGGACGACGACAAGACGCGCCGGAACCGCGAGAAGAGGGAGAAGAAGCGGAAGGCGAGGGAGCAGCGCGCGAAGAATGGTGGTGACGGTGGTAATTCGACGGTAGTTGGGAACGGTGGCGCTGCTGGGCAAACGACACATAAGGCCGTCAAGGCGAGGATAGAACGTAGGGAGAACGATAAGGAGAATGGTGAGGATGTGGCCCAAGACGCGGTCGATACGCCGATGGAGGAGCCTAAGGGCATTGTCATCGAGGACGACTAACGCAAAAGCGAGAACGACGAGTGGAAGCGAGAGGGGAGTGAAAGGAGCGCGCCGAGATACCCAGCATTGATTGAATGAATTTTCGCCATTCGAGTTGAAGAGGAACTTAATGGTGACCCCGTGTAGGATTTAGTGTTGCTACAGTTGCAAAGCACATTCAGTTTGTACCATCATCACATAGATTTAATTGCATCGGAAGGCCGACAGAGCCGTCTAGTATATCTTATCTCATCGAGCTTTTAGGGGCCGGCTGTTGGTACAAGGGGTATGTCCTCAACATGTCTCTTAAAACAAAAGTTTCGGTCCATTTTAGTCGTCACCTCCACCGAGTCCTGCTCCGCCAACTTGCTGTGCCTTCTTTGCACTGCAGATATCGTCTACTCTCAGCAAGAGACAAGCAGCCTTGTAGTTATGTTAGTACAATGTTCTTATTTCTTTGGCTTGTATCGGGGCCGCGTGTTAAAAAACTTACCTCAATAGCTGTCTTAATGCTCTGCAACTTGATCGCTTCTGGTTCCCAGATACCGTACTCCCTCATGTCCACAATTGTGCCCGTGTCTCCGTTGATGCCCCATGAGCTCTTGCCCTCTGCATGCTTGGCACGCAGTTCTGTGAGCACCCTTACGGGACTAGCACCAGCGTTTTGGACCAGAGTCCGGGGAATGACCTCCAACGCATCGGCAACGGCCTTGTACGGCCACTGCTGGACACCCTCAATGTTCCTCGCCAGCTGCCCTAATCTAACCGCAACTGCCATCTCCGTCGCTCCACCACCGGGCGAGAGCCTCGGGTGAAAGATGACGTTTCGGGCCACACCCATGGCATCTTGCAGGTTACGCTCAATCTCGTTTAGGATATCCTTGGAGGGACCTCGGAGGAGGATTGTGCAAGCCTTTGGTGTCTTGCATTGGGTGAGGAAGGTGAAGTATTCGTCGCCGATTTTCTCAATTTCAAACAGACCGCATTTGGTACCAATGTCTGATTCTTGGAGATCGTCTACTCGGTTCACGATCGTGGCGCCCGTGGCCCTGGCGATCCTGTTGTTGTCTGTCTTGCGGACTCTGCGAAGGGCGGTGATGTTCGCCTTCACGAAATAATGTTGTGCCAGGTCCGAAACACCCTTCTCCGTGATCACAAGGTCGGGTTTGAACGCTATGATAGCTTCACACATCGACTTGACTTGCTCTTCTTCGATTTGCAGGATTTGGTTCCAGTCCTCCTCCTTTGTAATCTCAATATTTGTCTGCGACTCGCCCTTCTTGTACTCTAAAGGGCAATCGAGTAGAACGATCCTCGGGTTTTCGATTCGTCTCCGCATCTTCGGGTGGGTGATGTCCTTGTTGAGCATGACGCCGTCAAGCACTCTGCTGTCCTCGATCTCGCCGCCGGGCACTTTCTCCACGCGCGCATATCTCTTAATATCCACCTCCTGTTTGCCATTGCTGATTTCCCACGAAACGGTCCGAACGGCTTTAAGGGCAAGACCGCACATTAAATCAGACCATCTCGAGACAAACTTGGTGCCGATCGAGGATGATATTAAACTGTTCATCGCCTTGTCGTCGTCGATATCTATGGGCAGGGAGATCTCGTCGACAATCTCAAGGGCGTCTTTGAGGGCATGCTTGAAGGCGGAAATGATGTTTACGGGGTGTATGTTTCTTTCGAGCTGGGGAAGGGCTTGCGCAAGAATTTCGCCGCCTGCGTCTAGTTAGGAAAGAATAAAGGATATAAAGGATATAACTGATCTCTGTCGCACGCACCCAAGATAATGACTGTTGTTGTACCGTCTCCAACCTCTTCGTCTTGTGTCCTGCTAAGCTCGATCATACTTTTAGCCGCCGGGTGGGACACCTCGATTTCTCGCAGGATAGCGTGGCCGTCGTTGGTCAGCACGATGCCGCCCATAGGATCAAGCAGCATCTTGAGCATAGCTTTGGGACCGAGACATGAGCGAATGATGTCGGCGACGCTGGATGGAGCTATCAGTGGAAGCGGGGCATGATGGCGAGGGAGGGGCAGCGTACGTCTTCGCGGCAGCAATGTTGGACAGCTGGGCTTTCCGACCAGTTTGCCTCTCACCGCTCTGGGTGTCTGGGAACAGGCGTTAGCACGAGTTTGGGTATTGAATCTGGCGCGGACGAGCTGTCGTAGAGCTCGAGACGCGGCCTGCTGCTCATGGAGGGGCTCACTCATAACCACGACCGGGGCCTGCATTTTGAAGGGGCCTAACAGGCAAACCGCAACACACACAGCGGGGGGATATCAGGTTCAAAGAGAATAATGGGGGGAGAAACGGGGTGTCCCGACTGGTATATCAAGAAAAAAGGCGTCAGGCTATTGTTGCTCTCGAGATATACTTGCCGCCTAGAAAGTTTTGAGAGCTTGCAGGGTTGTAAGGCTCAATGTTGGTTCCCTTATAACTAATATTTGGAGAAATAATTTCGTCGGTGTGGTAGCAGGTACCGACCTACCTAGATACAGAGAGTAGGTACCTCTGTATGATGGATCCACTTAGACTGCCAGGTGCCAGCGTGCATCTATGAGAGGTACCCGCCTAAGTACATACATACATCATGATATGGTCTGTGCTCATTCGCATACTACTGTAAGTAAATAAGAAATACGTCGTTGTTCATCTAAAACCCTTGGATGTCTTCATCGATATTAATGCTCATCGATATTAATGCTCGACTTATTCTGGAAAGAGGCCCTGAATGCTAATTTACAGTAGACCATGTTACGTGTTCCTCATCCTCCGTGATCTAGTTTTGCCCTATTTCTTCGAATTGCCAGGCTTCTTCTTAGGGGGTGAAAGATGAGCAAGAGAGCTGCTCGAAGACGTACGCGAGTTGGCTCTTTTGCAAGGATTTGGAGGCTCTAGTCTCATGTCTTCTCCAATATCAGTCACAGCGGAATCGCTAGGGCTGGTTGTAGATGGTTCGACGTCGTCCGCGTCCATCGAGAAGCTGTGAGGTACTTCGTCGGTCCATGGGATATCTTCATCGAAATCTATGTCGATATCTTCTGCGTTACCATAGTCTGGAGACTGGAAGCTGAATGAAGAGTTGGACCAGAAACTAGGAGGTGTCTCGACTGTACATTCAACTGTACGTGGCGTGTCTGTGTTGAAAACGTCGGCTATATTTTCCAATATGTCCAAAGGTATTTTCACAGAGGATTCTGGGGGTGTGCGCGCTCTTTCGATGGCACGAGGACTCTGTGCCCCAAAGTCTGGTGGAACGTACAAAGTCACCGACAACCCTCTGCAACCCCCGTATCCAGATCCAGGGCTATCGTCATTGTCAAAGTATACCGCGTCCGAGGGTGTAGGCGAGAGTGGGAACGGTGTAAGTCTACGGCCCTCGTCTTCAAATTCCCCATCTTCAAGTTCCCCGTCTTCAATATCCGCGTCCTCGCCATCGGGTTCATTCCATATGGGGCGAGGGATTCGTCTTGGGGGGGCTCGTTTGGGGGGAATGTACCCGCCGAAAGTCGCTCCCTGTTTGCCTCTCACCATCGTACCATCCCTGAGCTTGCGCATAGCGTGGACAGAAATACCAACTTGCGATACAAATTGAGATGGCGGCGGCGGCGGCGGTTTAGAGAGACGTTTAGATAGCGTTGGCAGTGCTCGTCTGGGTGGCGATGGCAGCGGTGGCCGTAAAGGTGGTATACGCGATTTGGGTGATTTGGATGACTTGGATGACTTGGATGACTTGGATGACTTGGATGACTTGGGTGACTTGGGCGACTTGGGCGATTTGGGCGAACGTTTGGCTTTACCCCCATCATCCTGATTAAGCTTGAACCTCACGCGGGCTCGAGTTTGTTGGCCAGGTTGCTTGCCACTAGGCCCCAAGCTAGAGTCAGTCGAGAGCAACTCCAAGGTTTACCCGCCCAAGGGCAAAATGAAACGATTGCGTACCTATGATTTGCTTTAGACTCGGGTTCGGGATCATGCTGGTCAGAATCCGGTGTATTCATCTTGATATACGAAGTGGTAATGCTTTACCTGAAGCTATCGCTGATTTTATGATATCTTGGTAGCACAATAATAAATGTCAGATGATGCTTTAACGTTGTAGAAAATGGCGTTAGCTTTAGAAGGCAGCCGATGAGACTTCTACTACGGGTAGTGACTCCTTTTCTAAGTAATAATGCTTCCATAGGGACGGAACCGGAGGTGTACGCAGATGCAATGGCGAGAAGGCAAGAAGGGGCGGCAATCTCTAGGCCTCTGATGATGAAGTTGGGAGGATAGAAGAGAGGTACGGCCTGAGAGCTTGGAGTAAAGTTCCTTCCTCGAAATACCTTGTTTAGGTGTCAAGGCAATGGCGGTTACTCTTATATTCATCTGTTAGAAAGCACATATTGCCTTGATTTTAGCAACGCCTTGTCTCGAAGCAAAATCTATGCCTAATCCGTGTCGTTACGTGCTAATCGGGTTTGTCATCCATTATCAAGGAGTGGTGCAAAGGCCCGAGCAACTTAGGTAGACCTTGAACAGTGTCATGCCAATCGTTCAACCGTATCTATGGTCCTCTTAAGGCCGGCTAGACAAACATCGCCGTCAACATTGGAGGCGTCGCTATCTGTACTGGGTAAAGCAATGGAACGCTCGGAGGAAAAAGTACTTCGTTCTTGTTACCTTCGGTAGCTCACCGAAACCAATTTCTGCGCTCGTAGCGGCTTCAGACAGGTTATTAATATAGAACATATTGATGTCTTACTTCTCGTGATGTAGGCCATGGCGAAGCTTGCGATGCTTTAAATACCTACGTTATCAGAACCTAAGTAACTGTCACGAAGCATCAGGAAATAAATAGTATTGAAGCCCGGTGCCGAAAAAAACAGAAAGACATCCTCCAGAAGTATAATATAAGGCACTGATATTTAATTCTGCTACATACAATGAAGGAATACTCCTAGTAAGATCAGGAGCCCCTTCGTGTCTATTCCACGGATGAATCTCTCATATATTTCTTATAGGCGCTGATAAGCTTTACAACCACGGCCGTAGCTCATCAAGTCTCTTCAAGTCTATTGTTACGTAGACTTTCCTGCTGTCACACAGACCCAAGGGACTGGAACAGCATCCGAGACTTTGTGCTAGACGTCAATAACATGTGTATAATCATATGAGCAGCAGTTCGTGCGAGTCTTCAGTCATTCAGCTACCCTTGTTTGCCTGATTGAATGAGACAAGTGATGAATAGGTAACGTGAAAGCTTGCTTTCGCATATATTAGGTCGACGAATGGCTGAAAGAGAGGACTATCCCTTCACGGCCTCCTTGTACCCCTAGACGACTATTGCATCAATCTAAACACTTGTCATTCCAGAACTGGTTTTCTAGTCTCTTTTTACCTGCTTCCACTAGGATACGCTGTTGTCGAGGCATCGCGGTTTTCCAATGGTCACTACTTTCTATTGATTCATTTCATTTTCGAGAACGTCTAAGCTACATAGCCGTTGAACGTGCTGGCCTCGATCATATCCATTAGCTACCTTGTCAACCCTAGGAACGTATTGAGATCACTTGCGTTAATACGCATAGGATTCAAGTATCAACGAATTCCCCGGAGTGCTGGTTAGTATTAGTGTTGTGTTCATTAAGAAGAACTACACCGCACGCGATAGGACTGTAGTGAATTCCGTGCATCTTCAACTCCGCTGTGACCCTTTACCTACAGCTTACAATATACCTAGGGCAAGAGATCGGGGAAAGAGCAGACTCGTAAGTCACTTCATGTCTCCTAGATAGACGCCAATACTCGTGGGGGGTCCGGTTCTACTTTTTAAGATTCGCCTTTAGTGGACGTTCGGCTATGAGGATATCTAGGTACTTCGGAGAGACTGTCTGTGATTAGGTGCGGCCACCAATACTGTCGTGGCTCGTTTAAATCTCAGAAAAGACTCACATTCTAGGCACTAGAACTAGCAACTAGCTGTCAATCTTCAACAACAATGACTACGTCTGTCCGATATCCTAAACTTCTCCATACTAAAAAGATACTCCGTATGTAAAGCCCGATCAAATCCCGGCTTGAACGGATGTACAATAGTCAGATGCTATTGAGTTAATGTTTGGTACACCCCGTGCCGCTAACATTCTGGTCCACATGCGGGGAGATGGAGCTCGCCACATGCTTGAGGAGCTTCGTATACCCACGTAGCAGTGTTTACATACATACATGTCTTCATAGGGCGCACAGGAATAGTATGGGGATATCACCCACCTACTTCCGCAAAAACCATCGAAAGGTTCACTCGTAGATACAACAGCTCGGACAAGCGAATTCACGCAGAACACTCTATTCATTCACTATCTACTCTATAGTAGCCCCTGAATTACCTTAATCATGGCGCCGTCAGCTACCACTGAGATCTTGCAGCAAACACTGACCCTGAAGGGCGGAGTGAGACCTGACGAAGGTGCTGTAAGACCTAAGACGGAGGAGGAGGAGAAGACTCCCTTAGAGGTCAGCCAACCCGAATTACATACCTCTCGACGATATACGGTTTCTTACGCAAACCCAACTACATAGAGGGCTTTGACACCCTCTGTACCTATACTTCTGGTTCCATGTCCCGTCGTACACTAACATACACTGACTTACGGCTTCAGGCAATCTCCCACGGCATACTCATGCCAGGTAAGCCAATAAGGGGCGAAAGAGCCACGTTGACGAGAATACCCGAGCCCCCCGCTCTAGAGACACCCTCATCAAGCAGCCCAAACAGTCTAACATGCGTACTGTATGAAAAGGGATCCCAATCTTCCCGAGCCACGACGCCGAGCGACGACACATCCTGACGCACATGGCGGCGACGTTCCGCTTTTTCTCGCGCAGCGGCTTTACCGAGGGCCAATCCGGGCACATATCCGTCCGCGACCCTGAGTTTCCCAGCCTAATGTGGATGAATCCCCTGGGCCGCCACTTCGGCATGCTGACGGCCGGCGACATGATTTGCCTGGACATCGAGACGGGTCGCGTGGCTGGCGGTAATACGTCGCGGCCTGCCAACGCAGCTGGATATCTGATCCATTCAGCCGTTCACAAGAGGCGTCCAGACGGTACGTTAGTTTACGTATTGTAAACAACCTGATCTCCTTACCTATGCGTCCGATGGGTGCCGATTGGTTCTCCCATGCGGCGTTTCTGCTATTTTGTCCTCAGTCACTCAGATCTAGGATGACTGCATTCGTTAGCTCTAGATTGTGGCGATGAACCTGAGTAAGATATCGACAAAAACCGATCCAAACTAACGAGAGCCACCAGTCCACGCCGTCTGCCACGCCCACAGCAACGCTGGTCGGGCATGGAGCGCGTTCGCCCGACCGCTCGAGATGCTGAACCAAGACGTATGCAACTTCTACAACGCACACGCCGTGTACGCGCGGTACGGGGGCATCGTGTTCGGCGCGGAAGAGGGCGAGCACATAGCCGCGGCGCTGGGCAGCGCCAACAAGGGCGTGATCCTCATGAACCACGGCCTCCTGACCGTGGGCAGCACGGTCGACGAGGCGGGCTTCATGTTCGGGCTGCTCGACCGCGCCTGCGAGATGCAGCTGCGGGTCGAGGCCGCCGCCGCCGCCAACGGCCTCGCCAAGCACGTCATCAGCGACGAGGAGGCCGCGTATAACTTCAAGATGGCGAGCGAGAGGAACGTGCTCTACCGCGAGGCCCAGCCCGACATCGAGTTCGAGCTCGAGATGGCGGGCGGGGAGGATGTGATGGCCAGGGGCTTCGAGACCTTGGGGCCCCTTACACCGTTAGATAAGTGAGGGGTCATAGGTATGATGACCTGATTTAACCCGTGCTGATTTGTTCCTGTCCAATCCAGTGAGGTGTGTGATGAATTCTCGTGACGAGCGCTGGGGTCGGAAAGATGGTGTAAGGACTCAACCACACGAGTTGTCGCGTCGTCATCGGCTTGAGTTACGGTTTCATCTGGGGCGCATTTTTTCACGCATTGTGTGTGGATGGCACACCAGATGTGCTCATACTCACTCACTTACCTACACCCACGCCCATTTTTGCAGAGGTGTTATTTTTCTCGCTTGATTATTTTTTTTTCTGATATTTGGCCGACCCATAGCCGATACGCCCTGCCTATCTACCTTCCCCATCTCCCGTATCTTGCATATACCTATCCCTGATAACCCTTGACTATGTCGTACATGGCCGGGGAACAGCATCCGGGAGATCTCGACGCAACCTCGCTGCGCCCGAAAATAAATTGTAACCGTAATAATTCGCTCTACCTATAGCCAAACCGTTGAAGCGATATTGGCGCATCACCAAAAAAAAAAAAAAACGAGCCAACCAACCCTACGTACCGGTGGTTTCGAACATCCTCGCCCGTGCATATGCCTTGCGTCAAGTTTCTATTAAGCCCCAACGGGAGATCCCGCAAAACGGTTAATGCCCCCAGCTTTTTCTACCGACCGGTGCATATGTACCTACTGCCTTGCTTCAAAGCTGAAAATAGCGCACCCTACGTAATTTGCACAATATGTATAAACATGTCACGATGACTACGCGACGATCCCTCGTATGGAAGCAGGGCAGAGCAGGCTGAGTATTGATGGGGATAATTAACACGAGCTAATCAATGTGCAAAATTCCAAGGCAGAGATTGGGTCACGACTAGGGAGGAAAGGGTTGTGCTGCCTAAATAGGAAAGAAGAGCCTGGTAAACCCCAGGATTTGTTTACAATTCTGTATGTAATTCCGAACTCAAGAACCGACGGGGGGTTGAGAGAGGCCCGGGGCACACCGGCCATTCAGTACCGAACCAACCTGGGGAACGGGGAATGACCTGATCAGAAGCAAGATCGGGAGATGCCAGGCCAGGTTAGAGACGAACCTGCATTGAACCCCTTCCGTTCGATCTTGACAGGTATATGTTAAGGATTTATCATATGCATAAAACTTTCAGTTTTTCCATTTACAAATTTGATATAAAAAAAATATAAAAAAAATGAGATACCCATTTTATTGAATCCTTCGCGGCAATTCGCTTGCCTCGCCTGAAGAACATTACGACGATGGGTTTGGGGCCGATGCAACGCTCCAGTTTTGTCCAACGATCAAATGAAGTCTCCTTCCTCTCGCGTCAGTACTAACCCCCCGGGACTAGGGACTTGAAATTCTCCGGCCACGATCCATTGGTCCGTAGTCAAGATCTCCCTGTAAATCTTGAATCCTCTAAAGCCTCAGGTTGAAGCGCTTGCACAGATTCGACATTATAGATTCAATATGCAAGCGGCAAGGGATATTTGATGTTTGTTTGAGGCTTGGTGGGTGGACGAGTAACGTGTCACTGCCTCCTTCTCATATCACCATCTCGGCAATAGCAATATGGGGGGTTTCTCGCCTCTGCCTTATCTTGCATTGTTTTTTTTCCCGCGGGCTGGCTATATTGCGACGACCCCAAGATACAATATTGAATCAGTATCACAGTGGACTGTAGCGCGCGGGACCTGCTGCACCTACAAGGGGATGGCGGCATGAACCGCACATCATTTCTCCTCAGGACGTCGTATTCCGCGGGTACACACTCCTGCGTTGCACATCAGACCAGAAATGCAACGATATGGCGTAAACAGATGCACGTATATTGGTAGAATAGTGAATAGTACGATGGAGGGTCCTCAAAACAAGGGGGACACACTGCTGCGCATCCTTCGCCATCGCCGTCTCCGACGAGTGCTGCCGTTGGGGCTTCGAAATGCATCACTCGCCTCCTATTCTGCACCTCCCGCGTGAAAGGGGAGTGGGACGTGGTAGCATCGTGAATAGTAAACAGGTCGGCCGGTTAGCGTCAATCATTCACGACAGAGGAAGGACCCTTATCGCTCTGCATCCACCATCGTCTGGGGAAAAAATCCACTTATACTTGCCTTTGGTGACAGGTCGTCGTCATGTGGGCGCCGGCCCGTTTTCCTCGCGCGAATGACAGATTTCACGAGAGACATCACACCTATCGGGAACAATCCCCCCCACCATCTATCTGCCCATTCTGACTCCATCGTGCGTTGCCTAGTGTAGGCATACAGCATCTGTGGCGGAGGCGAGATCTATGACACCCATTCTTTTCACCCGAATACACCCGTAGCATTCTCAAGTGTGCAGCACACTATACGTATGCTATATGCAAATAGCGCACCCAAGATTCACTTGGCGGGTATCGCCGCCAAGAACAAATTGCTCATTGCCTCATTCCCCGGAGAACTAGCGTGCTAAGCTGAACGACGAACCGTGAATGAACGCCGCGGAGGTGCAAGTAAGTGTGAAAAGAACCATACAGTAGTCGACCCGTGGTTTTTGCCAATGACTAACTCGATAACTTGATAGTGTGCAATAGCCCTGCTTGGCCGTTGAGTAATAGTGTCCTGTATCGAGAGTAGTGCCTATCCCATAGTACACTATCTACTGTGTAAGGCAAAGGCATAAGGGCAAAATATCTCTTGCCCACTTTCCGGCGTCTAGTTTGATTAGCTGGAGAGTTCCTTAACGGGCAGACATAGGGTTAAAACACTATATACAGTGCAATACAGCATATGTGGCAGTCGAAATGGCCTATAACCAAGCACTTAGTGTAAATAACAAACGGTGGGACTGATTGGCAGGATCTCAACCCAGGCGTATCGTACGTGTTGACGATATGCTGCACCAATTGAGGAAACAAGACGAAGAAAGGGGGAGCGAAGGCTATGTTAATATTATGCAGCATCGCGGGCCTCAGCCCAAACGGGTATCGAGGCCACGAATAGACACATGGCAGCAGGACCGTGAATGGGGCCTTCGCCATGAAATGCCCTTCTAAAAATTCAAAAATTCCAATCCGCCGAAGACTCGTACCTGCGGATCAACTAGGGTCGGGGCCCCATGCGTGCGACCTGGCGACAGTTCACTGGCCGCGGCCGTTGAAGCCCTGGTCTGAGGATTCTCGAGGTCCCTGAACGCAATCGTGGATTTGCGGCGAGTACCGCGTGAAACGAAGGCCGTCGTAACAATTCGCTCACCATGATACTAAGCTCACCGAACGGGATAGGATAAGTGAACCTCAACGTACTTAGTGTAATACCCGGACCCGTCCCTCGTAGAAACATGGCTCCGGTTTATGATCGTGGGCTCCGAGCTAAGTTATGCGTGGGGGTACACTCTAGCTGTTGAGCCGGACTTGGAGCTCATTTGCGATCTTCATTAATTTATTCACAACGGTAGGGGAGGTATAGTAGGTATAGTAATCCGAGTTATGACGATCTTGTTGCGGGTGACGTCGGCCTCAGGTTGTTCATGCCATGGTTATGAAATCTCAGAGGTGGGCCAAGACCAGCATAATTCGCTGGGGGTCAATTTAACAGTTCACAGTGTTATGCTATCTGAGGGGTGTGAGTGTAAAAGCACTAGTAACCTCAATTCTCTCTAGGTACTCACACACCACCGCTATCACAGCAGTGGTATAGCGTATTATGCCGTACTACCTGTGGATGCCTGTCATAGTGGGCTCTCGGTTATCTGTGGGAACAAAGCTTGGCAAATCTACTTCACCGAGAACGAGACGTCTGTATTTACACATTAACTATGAGGAATCTCTACCTGATCGATCAATATGGAGCCATACCATTTGGAAAGGCCACTCGGGTAGATAGTTGCATCATGGATGCCTATCTCATTGGCCTCACTATGGCCTCACTAAAGTACCTGGTCGTACTGTGTTGAGCTGGTGAGGTGAACCCCTGTGCAAAAATCGGTACAAGCGACACCGTTTTACTTCACTTGAGGAATGTGCAATAATTTGAATGGTTTGCCTTCTGGATAGGGTCGCGGTATCAGGTAGTGTCTTACCCGCCTAACACTCTGCACTGTATCATGGATGCAATAGTAGGACTATGTCACAGTTAGCGAACCCTAGTGCCCTACCTTCAAATTGGCAATTGGACCAATCTAGATGAGTCACAAAAGCCTTGGAGCCTCGGCACTATAACCCAACGGTGCTACTCATTGCGGTGGCGGGTCACTTTCTCCGGCATGAAGAATTCGTACTCCGGCAGGAAACTAGCCTTTTTGGGTGCGCTG
This sequence comes from Xylaria sp. 218_066, assembly GCA_019843955.1. Lineage (NCBI taxonomy): Eukaryota > Fungi > Ascomycota > Sordariomycetes > Xylariales > Xylariaceae > Xylaria > Xylaria sp. 218_066. Next base: position 72,451 of record JADKYC010000039.1, on the reverse strand, counting down.
CCAATCAACATTATCGCTGCTTCGATTTATACCTAATTTGTATAGGACTGGCAGCAGGACCCATGGAGTGGTAGGGGGCTTGAAAAACAGACGGTCTGGCTCTGGCACGGTCGGGCGATTGAAGGTGATTTTCTGCAGGTACAACAAATTAGCTGTGGCTACTACCAAAATAGAGGTATCAATAGATTCAGCAGTCAATTCGATCGAATACGCAGTTTTTGCTTTAATTGATCGCAGATAGCGTAGGTGGCTGTGGTGGCTGTGGTGGCGGGGGTCCACTTTAGACAGCAGTCTTAAGTGGTGTTAGTGGGTGTTAGTGGTATAGAGCGCTGTAAGTTAGTGGGTGTTAGTGGATGTGGCCCTTGAAATAGGGCATTTCGGCCACCCTATCTGCCCTATAGCCCTTAAAAGTGCTGTAGAGCCTGTCGCATCGTATATTTAGTGGGTTTTCGTATGTAAGCTATTGCCCTGACTGTTTTTTTAATTAATTCTCTTTTGTTGTCTAGGGTGCCCCTGGTGTCTGCTGGGTTGCTCATACAAATTAGGTATAGATTGGAGCTGGAGGTGGGTGGGGTGGAGACAATACTAGAAAAGGCTAGTTTCCTGCCGGAGTACGAATTCTTCATGCCGGAGAAAGTGACCCGTTGCGGTGGAAGGCAACCGAAGACGATGACACGTACACTTGATATATCTCGATCGGGAAGGCTACTGCAACTCCACTATAGTGGATATGCAAGGCAGCCTTGTCCTTCACTTCATCATCACATCCGGTGTGAATGATGGGTTGTATTGTTTTGTTGTCACATTGAAAACACATTGTCTTACAAGTCAGCTTGACCGACTACTGTATTCGCTTCTAGAACTAATTCAAGGACTTCTCGAAGTTCGACTTGTTTGTCTCGCCCCTATTACTAAAGACCCACCAAAGTACTGTGAAAGAGAGCGATGTGAAACTATTGATATGTGCCTATGGAAGTCAAAGACATGTACAGTAAGTAAGGCTACGGTGTGACAGTCTTGGCAAGGGTACTCTTCATCTGCCGGTAGTACTGTATGCTTCTTTCCCTCAGGGATTGGGTTTGTTTGGACAAATAGTGTCATAGCACGGCACTATCGTCAGTATCAAACTACTGAGATTGCAAGCCGAATAGCACAGAGACATGCGGAGCCCGGCGAGAAACCAGGCAGCCCGGCTAGGCGGTAATGTGTCACGATGGGGCCGGGTCAGGACGCCGCGTAGTGTGGAATGGTGGATGAAACACGCGGGAATGGAGAATGGAGACCATCTGGATCGGTTCCTATTCGTTCATTCGCTCTGCCGTGATCGCCTAATATGCTATAAGGTGATGTTTTTCGTGAGATGAGGCTGGTGGTGGCTTCTCCTGAGTTAAGACAGGAAGAGTAGTACCTAGGGAGAAATGGCTGAGTCACTCAACCTGGTGGAGTTAGCGGAGCTCCGACAATAAAAATTGTTGATACACGTACCTATGAAAAATTTCTTTATGCGTCATAATGTCTATGTGTGTTTTGATGAACAAAGGAAAAAAATTTCTCTTTGCGTAATGGTCTCACTGTCGTTTCGCCTATGGCATGGTCCTAGAATGGCTAGGATCACCTGATTGATGAGAAAAGTAAATAAGAGCAAGGAGGCACGGACCGCTTTTTGCCTGAGGCACACTCGGCGCTGAAGCTTTGGGCACCATAAGGCTACGGCAATGGATTCTTGGGGTCAGCGGAGATTTTTTGATAGGCCTTTTTTCTGGATACCTCATCTAAGCGAAACACTCATCACCCAGGTTGTTCCTTGCTTTAATCAGCCACGTATTGGAATTCTTGCTTATCCGGATCGATGCATACGTTCCACCTTGAGGCCCTTCTGGCCCGAGGGGTTTCTTCGGATATATTGCTGGCTGGCATAAACAAACTTCACGAAACAATCTGTGCAGTGGCTGCTTACTTGTCAGCAGGAGGTCCTTTCACAAGCTTCAATGAAGAGCCCTAGTGCCTGGGCAGCTGCCAATGCAAGGGGGTCAGACTCGGGGATGTCTGGGACGGGCCGGCGAAAGCCAATTTCTAAGACATGCCTTGTGAGGCGTCGGGACCTTCCGCAATTGGCACAGTTCCAGACCACACACTACGTTGTACGGTCTCTCGTTTTGACTAATGCTGGAATTCGAAAAGGGACCAAGAGCGAATGAGACTTCGTGCTGAGCGAAGGGCGGTTTTGTTATGTCATCGTCACAGTGACGATGGATCTGAGGACAATAGGGCACCCAACTCGCTCGGCAAAATGGAAGTCAAGCAATGGAAAACGTGGCACAACAGCATTCTTCAAGTCAGCACCGCGCGTCGACGATCATGGGCCGAGAGCTGTCCGTACTTGGGCTGGTCATGGAGCTAAACCGCCAGCCTGAGTGACGCCCAAGCACACAGGCGAATGAGAAACTTTTCATGTCTTGGGTACGGCAGCCTTCTGGGCGATTCGGCTGGGCGTAATGGCTGCGACAATCGCTCGAGTGGAGTTCAGCCACTGGGTAGCTCCATCTCGTGGCATAAAAGTGAAGTCGTGATACCATATTATACCGTGTTATGCCGATTCGCCGTGGTTGTTTATTTAAGGGATCCATCCTGGTATTGTTGGTAGGCACAGCTTTGCGGCGCCGAAGAATGATAGGACCCAATGCTCTCGATAGATAGTTCTTACCATGCAACGCCCTCTCAGATCGGCCTTGCTATTGCCGCAGGCTGATCCGGATGCAGGAGGGCGATAGCATATCTGGCACTGATTGATCCACGGCTGCATAGCCACGTCCGCCCGTCTCCACGAGCTCTATTCTTACAAGAGCCTGCCTTCACCTTTTTGCCTAGGGAAGCGTCTTATTAGCCGTGTTAGATGATCACTTTATTCAAGCATTAGCAGTCGCAAGGGGCCAATACGCGCTTCTTACGTGTTGACAATTATTCAATGTATTGTTTTGATCCTAAGCCTTGTTGTATAGATCAGAGTCTAGTGTAGTGTAGCATAACACAAATGGGGTGAGACATGCGGGTCGAAATGGATGGACTGTTACATCTTGCCGCTAACAACTTTCCCCAGCGGTCGGTCGCAATAATAATTAGTTCGCAGATTTGAGTTCGCTAGGTTCATGCCTTCCTGATTCAATTTTCTTTTTTTTTTCTTGCTTCTTTTTTCTTTTGTCATGCTAGTTCCAGAAATGATTCGCATGATGAGCCCGGAGATTTGGCTCGCATAAAACAAGGCTGGCTGGATTTCGTGCATTGCACAATACTACATACATACATGTCGGCGTTCTGTGGCTTTTATCCGGGATTAATAACCTCTATATATTTAGTCTAAGTACTGTTATGTTTGTTTGCTTGATTGTCAGCTAATGAGAGACGATGAAACAAATAGACCTAAGCTGACACTATGCGGGAAAAATGCATGAATTGCGAGCTTACCGTGTCTCAAATAGAAATTCAAGGACAAGCCAACCCTATTGGCCAGCTCTGTGCTCGTAGAGACGACGTCACTTGTTGGATACTGTACGGAACAAAACAATGCTGAGCTGTTCGTTCTTGGCACCCACGCTATCCGAAGTTGTTCCTGAGATGGGCCAGACTCTGCCAGACTCTGCCGCCATTCGTTTATATGGAATAGCGCGCGTGTGGGAGTCTAGAACCACTCGTTGCCGGGCCTCTCTGCCACTGCCTCTGCTTCATGGCATCACTATGCAGGCATTGAGGATGTTTGGAGTGCACAGCTTATGCAGGATTCGTGAATTTGCAATTTGCCACACATGCTGTGCTATAACTACCTACTCTCCGGTTGAATTCCATCCGGGCGTGCAAGGTAGATAGGGAGGACCAGGACGAGGGAAAATTTTTTCTTCGCTCTCCATCGTCTGAAACATGCCATCTTCATCAACGACACAAGCGAGAGGAGGGAAATAGGCCGACGCCCTCTTTGTAATACATACGTTATGCTGCTAGCCGGCCGGTGGCGGATCGCTTTTGTATACGTACAGTAGTCAGTGTATAGACGAGTGTAACTTCGTGGCATAAAAGCCCCAATCGAAGTTCACTGCCACCTAAAGGTGCAATAAAATGCCGGGTCTATCAGTCCAACTGCAAGCAGGTATGAAACCCTCAAGGTAACTAACTGCATCGTCATTGGGGTCCAGCAATACCACTGCACCACTGCACCACTGCACCACAACACAGGAGAAAATTTTCATCTAGGCCGGACTTTTGCTACGCGGTTTCAGCACTTTCTGGCACCGCGGCCAATGACGACATTGATTCACACATACTAATTGTTGCTAGCCTGCCTCAAGGCAGCTGGGCACGTTACTATTAATTAGGGAGTCACAACTAGTGGCTTTTATTGTCGCAGAGGCCAAGTTCGCATGGGGCTCAAAAATTTAATTAGAGTTCGAGGATAGGGAGAGGTAGTTTGGATCGAGGATTCTGCGTGCATCGTGGGAAAATAAGCGATATATTATTTTAGTAGTTTCGTCGATCTCCAACTCATTGCTGTCTAGCGCATCGTTTAAGCTTCGACACTATTACTATATCCGGCCGACCCCATGGGCTGAAGGTAGATACGCTCGGGTTGGACCGCGCCCGGAAAGAGATTTTCTTCTGGGGGAACGATGGACTGCCCTGGACTGGCTCGACTGGGTAGGCGGGCAGCGGCAGAGAGCGGCTGTGTGACGGCGCGAAGGCGTCAATTGACCACTCAATTTAAGAACCCGGCCTCCATTCCGTACTGCCCACTTGCACTTACGAGCTGCAGCGACGTTGTCTTCCGTCCTAGATTCCATTCCGTCCTGGATTCTCCTGGACCGACCCCGCTCTGCTATGCTAGAATAGAGTTTCTGTGATGAGAAGGGCCTTTTCGGTTTGTTAGACTACTCAAGGTAGGATACGTTTGATTTGGTTTTAGTTGTTTTAGTTGTGGAATAAAATAGGAATAAAATGGGTGTGTTGTTCGGCTATATTGATTAGCTACCTACCTTGCTGGTCTATCGTAGTTACAGTAGCTACAGTAGTATTTGGCCGACGCTGCCTAAATTCCTGCTTATGTTGTAGAGTTGTTCACATACGAACAACAAAGCGATAATAAGCTCGGCCAAATGGTTGCGTGTCGTAAGCTAAGCTTGAGCCTCACAGATGCCCGAACTCGCTGTCGGAAAAGGCCGCAGTAATCTATACAACGCGTGCCTGCATACTCTGGCAGATTGCGCCCGAGCGAGCCATCATGATGCGATTTTGTTGTCGAATTTTCGATTGGCGCCGGTCTCGGACGGCAAGTCGCCACCCCGACGGTCGGCTTGAACCCTTCAGTCATATGTGAGTCTGTGACTTTATTTTTTTTGACCATCTTTTTGACTAAGAGAAAGGCCCATTCATTTGTTTGCTCTACCAAGTCGACACTATATGCCAGTGTCGAATGGGATTTTAGATTCCCATCACACAAGAATTCCGGTACGGACTGGAGCTTGGTTAGTCACCTCGTCCTGGTGTAGTGTCCCTCCCTAACCAACCTAGTGCCGCCATGGCGTGCTGGGGAGCGGAGTCTTGGCGATCGAACGAGTGTGTGGTGCCATGTCAATAGCCCGTCTGGTGACTGATGGGTTGACTACCTGGATCGGCTCCCGGTTGTGATGAGTAATATTATCAAGATCTACTGTAGACATGGCATACCAGGCCATCAAGCCGAGTAGCACCGTACGAATAATCAAAACCATTGGAGTTCGTGCCTCGTAGAGTTGGTGTCTGGGGTATCCCCGTATGCAAGATGCCGACAACCTGAGGTCCCAGGAGAGAGACTGTTGGCACCCTGCAGCTAGCCGCAGTGGACTTTGATGAACTAGCACTACACAGTTGGCATCTCAGGTGCCCAACGTGCTACGTACTACAGAGTACATTGGATACAAGCCGAGGGCTTGGCCGTCACAGTAATCAGACCACGATGAATGCCGTTTATGCGAGGGGCTCGAATTCTTGTCAATTTGCTGGCATCTACAAACTCGGAGATCTGCCTAGCGCAGTATCTGCTAGTCGAGGTAGTCGAGTCAACGCTCATTACCACCCGCAAAAGAACCAAGCCCCATCAATCCAGTAACTGGATAAGCCTTCGTAGGCCTGATAGCCTGTCCTTCTAACCAACAATGGCTGTATGAAGTCACAGGCTCTTTCCTTTTCAGTCCGGCTCTTAGTCCCGCTCAGTTGGTGTGCTGCATTCCAATCCCAATCCCCAAGCTCCCTGGTATCGAGGCGCCATGCGTAATAAAACAAACAATGATATCTTCAAATATTTCTTGGTACAAGAAAGCCCGTTCCTTCTCCCGTCAAGCCCCGTCCTGCGCCGGTACCAAGGAGCAATCGAAGACAGAATCCCACAATGACCCAAAACTTTTTATGATGCTGTGCTCCGGTATATGCTCTTGTACAATGAATAACAAAATAGTGTAATAATCTGTTCCGTCATGCTGAAATCGTTCTTTGGATAAGGAAAATGGAATGAGTGAACTGTGCGGTCAAGGCCGGATAATAAAAGCGCTTTAGCTTATAAGATGAATGAGATAGAATGGAGTGTGGTTGATCTATTGAAGAACATGAGCGATGCTGGGGCTCAGTGCCTAGCAGGATCGGCGTCGTTGTTGAGTACGGGCGTGTTCGAAGGAACTCGCGTAGTCCCTCAAGTGCTTCTTCGTCTTATCCGAGATCTGAGGGCTCTCGCTTCCTGAAGAGGCAGTGCTTCCTAGGGAGCACAGGCTGCTATGGGAACTCGAGGGCGTCAGGCCACCGCTGGACGAAGACGACCCGGAGAGTCGAGATGCGTGGGATTGAGGAATAGGCGTGGAACCATAGGGCCGAGGGTTCGTAAAGTCGTACGCTGGCGGTAGATAGAATTTGGTTTGATTCCTGGGTACGCTCCATTGAAAGGAGGGACTAGCAAGACCCGGCGAGCCTGCTGTCGTGTTGAGAGAAGTCGAAGAGCTCTCGAAATCCCGAAGCCTGCACGATTCCGAGCAATACAAGGCGCCGTCAGTTTGCCGGTCGCAGTAGAGGCAGAATTCAGGTTCCCATGACGGATCGGAAGACATCTTGACCGAGGGTTGTTGATTTGATAGAGGAGAGTATATCGATGTGTGTTGGTACATGTACACGAATTTGACAGTGCCGAAGGGTCGGAATGGTGAACTCAATACGCTTCTTTCGAGTCGATAATTACGGTTGGTTGTTCACAGCGAAGCAATCAACAGTGGTGGCCTTGGTGGCAGTATAAGTCGGTAGGGTCGAGACTAGTATTGTAGGTATGAAGTTGTAGGTGAAGTTGGTTTGTTGAACAGAAGTGGATAGTGTGTGTGTGAGTCTTTGAAGGCGTGTATATGGTCAAGTCTGGTATTGTAGAAGAAAGCAAGAAAGGCAAACAGAGTAGGGGAGAGGCAAGTGTTTATGACTAGTCGTAGCTTCGAAGTCGGGAGGAGGTGGAGGAGAAGAGGTTCATTTGTATCAAGCTCCCTCTCTCCCACAGTGAATCCGGGGTGGGTACTGGGTGCCAGGATGGGGTACGTACCTTGAGCGAGGTAGTGTACTTAGGCCGGTCACATCAGAGAGGGTCTTCATGAGCAGAGAAACAAGGGTCACTGGTCTGATGTGCTGGTGGAGCCACTGTACAGTTTCTAGTGGGCCCCCAAAGACTAGCGCCTGGGCTGGGGGCGACCGGGGGATGACAGGGATATCTGTTGCAGTGTTTTCTGCATAAGACGCTAGGCCGTGTGTGAGTTAGCGCCCATTGCTGGTGCTGGTGCTGCCGCCGATCATAGGCGTAGAGACATAGAAACAGTGCGGTACGTACATGTACGGGGGGTGGTAGCACAATGTGGGGCCTTGCAGCAAGTTCCAAGTCCCTTTTTTGGCAGCAGAAAATTTCTTCCCTGGCAGGCCCTGCTGGGAGTGCTGGGAGTGAGTGCTGGGAGGGGTGTTCGTACTGAGCGATGGGGGGCGTGTGCGTGTCGCCATGGAGGGGTGGGGAAGAGGGATGCACAATTGGAAATCACGACACCCCCCTTTATACATGTCTTCTGAGTCTTCTGAGGGCGCTCTGAGAGGGCGAGAGGGCGAGAGGGAGCGTATGTATGATCAGCTGCACCCACATTCTCCGCTCACACCCCTTTGCCTCTCTATTCATGTATTCATGCCTGCCCATTTTTACTTGTAGGTACCTACTTACCTACCTACCTACCTACTGTTACTCACAACAATTCACAACAGTTCACAACAGCAGTACACTAATACTTTACTGCTCTCAAGGTTCTCATAGTCCAGATGTTATTCAATGCTAATGCTACCTACTACATTATGTAGTAACCACCTACTGTACGACTAAAGAGCCTTCTTCCCCTTTTAATTCCCTACCTACTTGCTTACTTACATACCTTGCCACCTCGTCTCGCCTTTACAATATTGTTTCTGTATTGCCTGACATGCACAATCCATGGGCCTCAACGCCGCCATATATGCTCTACGGGAGATCTGCCTATACCCTGATGTAGCAGTGTTTGTTTACAATGTCTTACTGCTAGCGTATCGTGTGATTTCGTGTCATTGGCTTGAGAGGTTCTACAGCTACAGTACACGGCATATCGAGGCTGTTACTCAGTAGCCCGTCCGAGCCATTATTCACAACAATACCTAGCGTAGGTGTTGGTGTTGGTGTTGGTGTTGGTGATATCGTTGATACGCTTTCAACTTCCCGTACTTATTTATCCTGATCAAGTATCAAGTATGCGTACAACTTACCACATTCGGGCTTCCGTACTATGTAGTAGGCTGCGTCACTGTTCTCTCGATTACCCTATCACACCCTCTGGCTCCCCCTACGTCCCTTCATCCGTATTGCCCACGCAAGCCAAGTGTTGAGAGATGCAATAACTATGCCATGAGTGGAACCGTGGGGGGTCACAGCATATCCCTCCGCCCATTCACGACTCCAACGGCCTGGGCTTTTATGGGTGAACTGTCGTCAACCAGCAGCAGCAGGCAAACAATACTGGTTGTCTGCTACCCTATCCATGGTGTGTCCATGGTGACTATCCCACGCAGCGGGTTCGTCAAACTAGGCAATCAGGCTATCAGATTGCATGAGGCGAAACGCACCAATGGCCACTTTGGCACAGCAGCCAAGATGGCGCCAGTATGAGCAGATCGTGAGAGCGCATCCTGCGGCTTGACCACCATCCAGCAAGCTTCGGGTCGCAACAGTGAGACTCTATGCTTGTTCTGTAGTACCGTCCTGACGTCTTAGGCATGCAACCTGCACGCACTATCGTGCCACACTCGCCAAAGCCTTTTCTTTCCACCGAGCAATATCCTGTCCTCTTATCCGCTCCAAGACGTACTCCTCCTGGCCCTCTTATTGGTCATCTCGATACCCCTAGAGTTAATGGCAATCTATAAAATTCGTCCAGCGTTGTATCGCAATTACGTCTTGAGCCTACAACGACCAATCATGTTGGCTCTCTACACCACTCCAGTCGAAACGTTCATCGAAGAACTTAGACACTAGCTATAATCTTTTATGCCGCTTATTCTCCTTGAGTAGAAGCTTCTTTTGGATACACCAACACAAGCATACAGCGACGACGCATAGGACCAATCGTCTGTCCATCTAGGGCCAGATAGTGACCACCAAGTTCGGACTGCTGTCATCTCCATTTACGGTTTGAAGATTTTAGGTAATAGTACAGCATCCATTCCACCAGTTTGGCAATAGTCGCAATTGTACTATTGTACCGTCGCGGTAGTGTAGCCTCTTCCTATAACTCTTACTACACCGTACGTAAACCGACTAACCTCGATCATACTCCGTCTTGGCCCTGTACCTTACATCGGTCGTCTTCTCTTGCCCCGCGAGTCTATGGGGAAAGATTGTAATGGAGGGTACCCTTTTATCATCTCTCGTCTCCAGTTGCACGCAAGAAAAACCAATCATGAGAAGCAGCTTGACACTACCCCATACTCTGCCTGGTAGTTTAGCTTCAGACTACCTACAAGCAGCATATGCCCATGCTGCAACAGCTTATACATAATAGTATCTAGGTTCTGTCTAGGCATGCAGTAAGCTAGGTCACGCCACTACTAGATAGGCACGAAGCATGGCTTGCTTATCAGATAGTGGTCGCGACGATCTGCGAAGGTCTGAATAGGGAACAGAAGCAACGGAAGATGCCGTCGCTAGAATGCGACTCTTTATAGATGAGGAGAGTCAGTTTTGGTACACTCGCTCACTGAGAGATTCATTCAGTTACAGTTACCTGAGAGTCGCGTTCCATCCTTTGCCAAACCTCCGCAGCTTACGCAGTTATACGCATCAAGGCTACCCGCAGACCAAGATCCTGCCACCCAACCGATGAAGACGAAGGCTAGTTTTTGCAGGTGGTGTGGCTAGCGATGCTGCCAAGTTGCAGGAGGCTAGGCCGGATTCAAAATCACCTGCATCGAGAAAGGCGGGGGATTCATGCAGGTGCTGAAGCACCTTGGCCATCCTTGTTCCATTCGCGAAGAAACAGACATGAACATGCAGTTCTTCGTTCTCTTAGTCGTCGCGGCTTGCTTGTACAGTCGCCACCTGATACATCATCGTGAGTCCTACCTGCATCGTCTCACAACGGTCAAAGTTGAGGTTTTAGACGGCTCACATCCCACTCGCGAGGCATTCGTACTTATTTTACATTAGTGGTGGCGAAGAACCAGTTTAAAGTTATATCTATATCTCCAGGATTGAGAACATTGCTGCTCTAAAATCCAAAACATGTTGTCAAGAGCCAACGAGAGCATCTGAGACGGCCGATCACAGATGATCTCTGCATATATTGCCAGATAGTAGAGCAACATGCAAAGTTTTGGAAACGCCACCAACACGAAGGCTGTCGCGGCGATGAGAAATAATGTGGCTACCAAGTTACAGGAATCATGTACGAAGTACTGATCTCAATATATTCACGGGGTGCTTCTAGAACGAGTGCGCCCGCTTTCCATCCACAGTTCTTCGCACCGTTCACCACCGGACTCATGTGCCACTGTTATAGTACCATCGCGAATGCGTTGAGATTAATGTAGTAGGAGATAGAACGCCTCTTCTTTGGCTCGTGCTAGCCTGGAAGCACTAGCATCCCACGCTGTATGTATATAAGCAGAGTGCTACGACCATGTACTGCACCAGCATGATTTACTAGGACATGGCAGATTAGCCAGAGAATTGGCTTACCCGCTTGCCGAACATCGTGTCTTGGCTATCACTAAGGTTAAGGTTAAGGATAGTCGACTTTTAAACATACGCCATTTATATTCCACCACCAACATGACCATAGATTAGTAGAAACTGTAGCTTCAACGTCCAATGTCGAAATTGAATCGAACAATAGCTTGAAGACCAGACTTCACCCAATTAATATGTGCTGAGGCGCCATAAGCCTCTAATGTCCAGCTCCTGGCACAGTAGCATGCAGTCGGTCGTAAACAGCATCAAGTGGCTTGGTTCTACATACACAGCTGTGCTCGGGCTGCCACTTGAGGCCAAAGAGATGTCCAGCATGGTATCTCGCATCCACCGACTACGCCCTGGGCAATGCTAAGACTATGGTAAGCCGAATTAAATTGGCCGTCCATGCCGTAAGTATCCTTGAAACAGCAGCTGCAGCCATGTTGATCCCCTCACGATGATGACGAAGCTTTCGCAAATATGCATGTACCTAGCCGTTTTCCCGCTTGCTACTGGCCGAATACCACATGTCGGCGCTATGCGTATCCATCTCATTGAATGGACTTCAATGGGCCTCCCCACTGCCACGCGAGATGTGAGCAACCCCCCATATAGCAGCAGCCGACAATTACATAGTGGTATGAAGACGACACGTCCAAGCTATTGTCCAGGGCAGATTTCCCGAATTAGGCAACCAATCCATTATGTTGACCATTGATGCTACATACAGTAGTAACGTCCTATTCATAAACAACGGCATCTGCTTTTCTCCAGTATCTATGGCGAGAATAATCCACATCCCACAATATTCTGGTCGTAATGCAACCCATCGCCATGGATCACCTGACTGTCTCACGCTCTCGGCACTTCATGGAAGATCACGATGTTCACCTTGGGCCATGCGGAGAATACTTTGGCTCTAGTTCACAACCAGCCATGTTCGTTAGCATTGCCCGCACCAGACCACCTAGGCGAGCGTAACACTGACAAGCATCTTGGGTAATCCTGACCCTGACCCTGTCTCGCCAAGAAACCCCGGATAGGCACAGCCAATCACAGCAAAAGTCCCTCGGCCATCGTTCTTGCGCCCAATTTCGGTACACTAAATGCGGAACACCGTGCTCAGAAATAGCGATAGCCTGGCACAAGAAACCCAAAGTGTTAGGAACGCCTGAAATGACAGCTTACACTACATCGGTTCATGTCAGCGCTAACACCAAGATATTGAAACTCGTCGGGACGCTTAGGGTCTGAAGGAACAAACCCCATCAAAAAAACACCATCGCGATGGCAATCCATGACACGTTGCGACTCCCAGAGCTAAAGCATCGGCTCGTTCCTGGAACGGGATGCAAGAACGGGCTCTAAATTGGAGTGTTTGCTAGATTCTCAATTGAATAGTGTATGAAATCCAAGGATATGTTCAAGGTTCATCCCTACTGATCTCTGATCTCAAATCATACTGCATCGGGGTCAACGATAACATCAATCAACTCGAAACCGCGTCACGGCTGTGGCATCAAATTAACCCCAGTTTTCGTCAGAGACGCCCTTGTCTAGACAAGACTTCGATCCGGCAAACTTATGCTCTCTTTTCGCAATGACAAAAACGCCTAGAAAAAAGCAAGGTCTCTACCGAATAACCTTGATGGCCACGACAAGCCATTCCGACCCGACGAACGCTACAAATGGTTTTACTGAGCCTTAGCCTACCGACTATTAGGTAGGTACTGGTACCAGTTGTACGTACAAACGGTCTCTCAGTAGGATCAAAATGTCCGAACTTTTGTCCCTAGTTGTTGCTGACACTCCAGACGCCCTGAGAGCCCGACGGCCTGGTTCAGCTGGGGAAACTCCCTGCTCCGTCGCCTTCTCGATCCGGCATGGTAACTCTGGCCTCACTCTGTTCTGTGGACACTTATACACGAATACTGGTACAAGTTTATCGCGAGCGCGAGCGCAATCTCAAGGTGCATATTTTAGCTCCCAGGTCCTCCGGTGAATGTACAGTAGTCGGGCGGTCTGTGATTATACATCCAATCTATCGGCCGAGGGCGCATTAGTCCTCGGTATCGTCGGATACAACGTACTGTACGTACGCGCGGAAACTTGGAGATCGCTAACTGGGATTGTCTATGGTGTCCGCGAACCCGAAGAGCGCTAGAATAATAGTACATATATACATACCTACATATATTTCGTAGACGACTGGCGTACGTCTATCTAGCACGCCCGTTAGGCTGGTCGTCATTTTAGTGAAATCCTCAATGCCGACATTGTCGGAGCCGACGGAGGGACACCAATGACGAAACATGTTGGCGCGAACGACTTCCCGCTGTCAAGTCGCCATTGTTTATGCGTACCACTATGCTTAACAAACCAAGCCTCTTCTTCGGCTCCTCCGGACTGATAGGGCTTCAGGTGGCTTTCTGACCGGCTGTAACGACGTTATCAGGGAGTTCGTGTCATCCAGGCCACGTTGTAGGTTTTCGCCACAAGCCACAATGAGCGGCATAAGAAAAATTTTTGTTTTTTTTGCTTCTTTCAATGATAAGGATGACGTCTAAAGGCTTCCTTCGATATGCAGGCACCAAGCACGAAGGGTCGAGACGTCGTATCATGCGGCTGACCATTCACGACGATCTCGAAGCTGACAATGTCTTGTGTAGTGACTATCACATCGCTTCCAGTTGCTTGCTACTTGAGTATACCCAATTGTTTCAGTACCTTGCAGGCGAGGATCGCCCAAGATCACCTAAGACGAACAAGCTATGGACTGTTTGGGACACTGATAGCATGATATGCAGTCGGGCGGCACAGCGAAAGATAAGCGCATGGCCTGAAAGTCACATGAGCGCTTTTGTAGTTAGTATAGGTAGCCGACATCTTGGCTATTAGATCGCTACTACCCCCTTTGGGACTCTTATATTCCATCAATGGTCCCTTAACTTGGTGTCTAATGATCCTCTTCCACGACGATGGCTTCGTCTAGTTTTCCTGGTAGTGCTATAAATCTATCTTTAGGAGGACCTGAAGTCTAGTTTGACGCCAAGAATATGGTTCTTCAAACTAACGTGTGGATATATCTACACTAATGTAAGTGATATTAGTGCTGTGGGCATTGTGGGTTGAGCTATCCAAAAAGTTCCGTTGCTGATCGGATCGTCTAGAGTCTCAATACATATCAACAACATACGATGGCCTCTTGTGTTTCAGCTGAGACAGTTGCTGAACTTCTCAAGCGAAGCGGAGCCATTTAATCCGCGAATCGTAGTGAATTCTGTTATCTGGTGGCTCAACGGGTTTGAATTGATTCATCAGTTGATGCACGGGTTGTCTCAACGCCACTAGAGGGAACCAAACATACTATGTACTCTTGTTTCAAAGATTAGACTATGGTTTCGCATGGGATTATACGATGTAACGCCCACGGCGAGTCCCGATATCACAACGTCGCCCGTTTACTATCTATAGTTCTATCTAAGCCACTCATTTCTCGGCGAACCGAGGGTCTGGGTCGATCAGATCTCGGTTCTTAGTGTGTAGGTATCGTCGCCGATCAGCCCAGACTATGCCGGTAGGAGGCCAAACCCCGAGTTTGCTGACCTAACTTCACCGATATGTTCAGCATAATTTACCTAAATGAGCCAATGATATATACTAAGGGCAACGGGTGTGCTAGATAAGCGGTCTAGCTAACAATAAATCGGATTTTACGCCGCCTCGTGGTATCGTCATTAGCCGTCGTGTTAGCCACGGTCATCATTAAGTAGGATCAAGTCCTCCGAAGCCTAGTGAAGCTATTAGACCATATTGGCCGTAGTCATGAGAGGAGAGAATGCGTAACCACTTACAGTTGCCCCCGCTACTGCGGACATGGCAATCCTATGTCCGCATCTCTCAACATGTACAGTACTTACTTACGCAGTATGTTTAAGTTTGCGGAATTTAGAGAATTTAGTGCCATCCTCGGTAAGGATGATCATCCTTATTCTAGCCTTATTGATTACTTGCGTGTCCCAACATTACCAAGCGATAATTTTCCGCTGACCTTGGCCAAGCCCGACCCCGACACCGACGAACTGGCTACAACGCTCACCTAGGTATCTGCTGCGATTATATAAGCTTGGTCCCAAGTGACGTACTTACTTCATCCTTCGTTGTGATCGTGGGGGCAGCAGTCTCGGCAGTATGTGTGATTCCCTATCGGCTATTGTAGGCATGTAGATCAGGGTTTTGTGTATCTATGTAGTGTAATTCCTCTATGCCAGGATCCTACTCCTCGAAGGGCTTCGCTTCCCTATCTTATGTGGACTTAATATTAAAGCCACCCCGTTCTTGTCGTCGTCGTGCAACAGATACTTCAACGAAGATAGTGAACTCCTTTCATTATACACAGCTATCGCCGAGAGTTGAGCCGAATTCACTCTCGGTCGTAGAGCACTCGTCATTGTATAATTGGGTTAGTATATGGATGATACTGAAATCCTGTACCAACACATGCTCATAGCAGGCACTGTAAATTGGCGGAGTGGTTCGGCTGACGAATAGAAACGCAGTGTTGAACCCCCGCGTTTTGTGTTCCAAGCCACCTAAATAGTGATCATCATGCAAGAAGCTGACTCAACGTGAGACACGAGCTATTCAAAAGTTCCTATGCACTTCTCAGGGATTAGGAATGACGAAAGTAATGTATGTACATAATAAATACAGACTGGCCGTTAAATGAATGGTTAGCTTATAAAGAGAAGCTCATTTAAATATACAGTAATTTTACGTTTGTCCTCTTAAAGGGGTTAACTAGACTGCCTAGTCATTGTATCCTTCGGCCTTTTCATAGCTTGGCAAGACACGCATCCGATTAAAAACGCATCGTGAAGATCCAACATAATATGTATGTATATGTCGTTTCAGAGCAACTTTTCTCATGAACGATGAGCCTGGCTTGTGCGTCCCCCCAACCCCGGAACACAAGGGTGATCCCACAATTTCCCCAGACTCTCAGGCTGTTTGAGTTGCAGGGTTGGGTTACCGAAATAGTCTGGTCACAGTTTTTAGTGTATTTACTTTCAGGAGACAATGGAAATCACATCATGTCATTTATCAGACGAAGGCAATACTCGAGATCCTTCACTAATGTTTCCGGTATAGGCCTTATATATATCGTGATCTTGTTATGCATGCCTAGGTGAATGAGTGCAGTGCCCAGATGAAATTTGTCAGGCATAGTAATTCTACCCTTTTCCGACTCCCAATGCAGTGGTTCTGAAGGAGTGAAATTCCGATCCCGATCCATCAGGCCGAAGTCTCGGCGCTCCGTGGGGTTGGTTATGTCAAGAACCTAGCGACGAGCTCTCCAAGGTGGCCTATCAGGTTACACGGCTGTGACCAGACATCACGATGGGACGGTTGAATGGCATGGAACAGAATTGATCTTGTGACCTGTTGCAGCTGTCGCGGTCTCTTTCCCTGTCTGCAATCTGCCCCCACAAGTCGTTCCGAGACGTCACAGCAACCTTGCAACTGTGACGCTTTGGGTATGTTGCGATCGAGACAACCGACGCAAGGTAAGAGGACAGCGTGACGCCACCTTCGTCAGATATGCGCTGCGACTATACTACACTGCCCTCACTTCGTGTGCGCTGCGTTTATTATTGACCGTCGCACAGCATAAGCTGCCGCGATACGGAATACTGTAATGGGTGATGCCGTCTCTCGTTGATATGCCGTTGGTAGTACGAGAGACTGCGTGAAACCTTTCTTTTCTCTATTCCCGTACGGCACGACACCCTTCCCTCACCGTATTGGCCAACTTGTTGTTATTACTTATGCCGCCGCTACTACCATTTCTCACTCGGCATGGGTGTATACCTAGCCTGCATGAACCATTAGTCTTCAACTACTAATAGGGGAAACAGAGTGCCATTAATCTCGCACGATAATTGACTTCATGTACAAGTGAATCAGACCCTTCCTCATTTATCAATAGTCTTATCGTCAGATGGTCCAGAACCGGCGATTTAATATGCTTCAATCATTGTCAAATTAGTACAGAACGATTCAGTCTCAGCAACGTGAGATAGTCTCAACAGCAAACAACGTGATCCTTCGACCGTAGCTTCGCTGACCGACAGTAGCCGAACAGTCTCGAACTACTTAGCGTATATCAGGAGCTCACCACAGGGGTCCCAGACTTGATATTCTTAAGGATTCTCGAAGCTATGTTCTTGAACGTTTTTTTTTTTTTTTTCGTTGGCGCTACGGTCCGGACCTTGGAACCATTGAAACTATACATGGTGCTACGCCGCTTACCTGCAGGACAGGCGTGAGGGAGAGAAGAAATACATTGACCACTCACGACTCTCAATCGACAGCTGAGTCTTCCTTACGCCCCATCAAGATTACTATCCACACCTTTCGGAGTTGGCCTGGCCGCATTATCTGTGGTAAGGCTAGAACGGAGACAAGCAGCTCCTGATGGCCAGGGCAAGAACCGGCAAGCCACCGAATTACCCACGAAGATCTCGTATCCTCTTGCCAGTGCCATTGGACGCCACGTGCGCCGACGGCGTGGTAACGTTCTTGCACCTCTGTTATTGCCCGCTAGTCCATTCACAATCCCATCACATCCTGCGTGACGAAAGGGAAAAAAGCTTGGCGACGACCAAGATTTGCAAGCGCCGGGCAGGGCTAGATCTGCCGCTCATCTGCGACCTAGACTTAGTTGGGACTCACGTTTTCGGTTATAGCTGCTTCTATCTTCAGTATGATGTACATATAGCCCGCGAATAACTGCGTACGCTATCTGTTTCTTGGCCACCCCCCTCCCCCTCAAGCACAAAACCGGCGTGGCTTGACACACCCCGGTGCTTACCTGTAGAGATGTACTTTCGTCTTGACTATCTATTTGACGGCCGACGCCCAGTTCTTCGGGGCAGGCGTAGGTCTTTACTGATTACAAACTAGCAGCAGACTCGCTCTCCGGCCAGACCACCTAGTTGGTGAACCGCATATGCAAAATAACACATGGGGTGGTGGTAGTGCAGTGTGGTGTAGTATGGGATCTAAGTTTTCCAGGAGGAACAGATTGCTGGCGCTAACATCGCATGCAGCATGAAATTACAACACAGGCTGTTATTCCTTTCTATATTCCCGGTCCTTTCTGGGCATGAAGCAAAGGAATCAAGAACGAGAGGCAAGGGGAGCGTTAGTCATGCGTCTCGCAATCAACTGCAGTGTTCCTAAGCTTTACCCTTCCCGTCATGGATGACCGTTGCCAGCCGCTGCTGGGAGGCCTGGCTGTAGTGTGATCTGGATAATCCCTGGAGCTCATGTTCCAGAGCCGTGGACTTTGACGCTTCGGGACAAGGTGAGAAACGGAGTGAGACTCCATGCTCGTGAGGGCTTAGCTGAGCGGCACATCCGCCTGTCAAGGTGAACGAAAGGGATGGACGCCATGTCCGCTTATGATCAACTGACAGCATAGCGCCGTGGCACGAGAAACGCCGTGGGAAGTACAGGTACTTGGTATTGCATTGATAATGTACTCGCATCTGTAATGACCCGTTCGGCTACATTCAAAATCTTTTCCTATCCCTTAACCTAACTAGCTAAGTCAGACTGACCCTTGATGTGATGAAAAATAGTCAGATTCTTAGAACAAAGAATTGTATACCCTTGCCTTTGCTTCGCTTCATATGCATACTAAGAGTGCTGGCGTATCTAAGAAGTGGTCGTGGCAGGCAATATCATCGCTGCCGGCGGCACGAACTCAGTTTCGAGTCAAGAACCGGCCGGCCGTGATACGCGAGCATAGTCTCTCATGATCTGCGGGTAGGTGAAACAGCCTCGTCAAAGTACGAGATAAAGGCATCCAAGAATACAATGGCGAGGCAACCAAAGTTGCCGATCGGCGGGCTGGCCTTTGCGAGACACGAGATTCTGCGAAATGCGCACAAACTGTGCCCATTACGGGCACCCGAGATTTGTAACTTATCTAGCCAGGTTGTATCTGCAAGAAGCCGTCAGGGGCGTGTAGGAAGCACAGCCTGGGTTTTGTTTCGGAACAGAGACCGGACCGACGTGCTACCATCCCACATAGAACTAAATGTATACATGCCATAACCGGTGATAGGGAATGGCATCCAGCCTATCTGAGCATATTTGCGTAGTTTCCATGACATGTCACAATTCTGTAGTATCCAATCAGTGGGAATAGCCTCCCTCCGACCCCTTACTCCGGTTTGCATTCCACATAGCATATGCGAGTACGCGTGTGGTACAACCACGTAGAAGATCGAGGAGCCATGGCAGCAACCATCCGAAGGCACGATCCGTCGCCTTGCCTACCGTGTCCCGGCATCCCTATTGAATCCCTTAGTTCTCCTGAGACTTCTGCATCTGGTCCCAATCAGACCTGACGGCTACTCACTCTGTCATGTTGATACCCGTGCCCAGCGCTTACCCGTGACACTCAAATTCTCCTTTCCTTGTCATATATTGGCTCATAAACAGCCGGCACGTAGCATATGTATCATGCAGAAGAAGGCCTGATTATTTCTGAAACCACAAAGCTTACCGTCACAATAGCATCGCTGCCTGACTGAAGACAGTATCGCCTCGTTCACAGTGTTGTTTGCCCTGCGCCCTTTTGCTTTGTTTCTTAGCGTGATGCGGTTGGCCAACATTTCGCACATCTCCTCACGACAAGTCTAGCATCGCCCTCGCTTAGGCTAGAACGGCGAAAACGTTGCATCGAACCTTTGCCTCACTCGCGATTCTCTCACCCTTCCGAATTTTAGTCGATCGATCGGTTTAGACATCACCTAACCATCGGATCTAGCTCATTGACTGGCTATCTGCAGTCTATTCCGCCCACCTCATTAATTTATTATACATCGTGTAGTGCCGTAGGCGCCGAGGGTACAGGTGTGGTTCGCTAAGCAGCGTAACATTTGCTGCCATTTAACGGATATTGATCCTAAGGATGTATTAAGCCGAAAGCATAAGCGCAAGCAGAAGACCTTCCGGTTTAGATATTATCGCGGTGTGCATATATGGAAGGACACGAGTTCCCTCGTTGGCTCACCGGTAACCCATTGGTGAAGGTTAGTCACTTATAAGACCTCGATTATATCCACCTAGTATAATGCTACGTCTGATTCTCTACTCCTCCCACTAGGCCCAAACTAAATATGCACACCACTCAATTCAGTCTCTCGATGTGGCAAATAGGAGTCTATAGGAAGGACTTATAGCCTTGCTTACCAGATCCTACTGTACGAAAGTGATGAAGGCTCTAACAATTCTGTGTCTCATGCAATCCAGCCGAGGACGTTAGTAGTGTCAAGCTAAATATCCTTGGAATAGACTTGTTTAACCACAATTATCTGACCTATATGAGATGATTTGTGAAGATGTACGGTCTCCTTACAAACATAGTTACTTTGAGGTTACATCGCCACCGTCGGTGTATATATGTAGCGCGCAGAGAACGAGGGTACCGATGTTGAGAATCGAGGACATTGACAATCATCCCCGCTAGCCATGACCTATGATACGACAAGCTCTAAGGCCGATCAAAATTAGATACGTTCATAGTCGCTAGGAGCTGTGGTAGATGTACGATTCATGCTGTGAAGGTAGTACTGGGTAGGGCGTAAAGATTCCAGTCCCATGACGAAGCATGACAAAAAAACACCAATACAATGGCCAGTACTAGTTTACGAATGTGATCCCGACCCTTCGCACAGCAAATATCATCTATAACTATCCCTGCGGTTCACTCACGAGGCCCTTAATTAGGGCTTACCGGCTATACCGCCTCGAGATGCTAACTAGGTTATGGCGACTGATGATACACTTAAATATCGTCAAGAGTGTATTTTCTTAGGCCTTTTTTCAAGTTGATCGGCGTACATGTCAATTAAGCGACAACAGCTAGGAGATTTGCCTCCGCTATCTTAAAGGATTCATTGTCCAGAGCCATGAGTGCCAAATCGCTTGCGCCGTCTGAGATGTGATAACGGGAGCAAATCCGACTTGGTAAGGCCCTCCGGCTCTCCTGATCTCTGAATAGAGTCACGTTCCTTCGTAAGACACCTAGAACCCAGCAATTTTAAACCCATCAAGATTCTAAGCTGACAAGGGTAGAGCAAGACACCAGCTGCCTCAACGCTGAGCGGGAAAATGTCGATTCATGACCATGCCTCTACAATAGTGGCGGTGAGAATAACGCACCAACGCCTCCGTGAGCCTGGTGACAACTAGCTAGTCTAAAGCAACAGGGCCACCCCAGCCCCAGGCGGCTCGTCGAATAACGTTAGAATGTCAATAATGCCTTTGAACCCCAGGGCTAGAGAAGAAGAAGTGCAGGCTCCAGGTCATCTTCGCGTATAGTAACCGTCAATATACAGCTGGTCTATTCCATCGCATGCCTCCTGGATAGCAACCTGGCGGAGCCGGGCCGGTCAGATCGGTGAAGAAGATGACCGAGATCTCTACACGTACACTAACATATAGGCATAGAAACATACGAACGGTCACATAATCAGTGGAGCAGAATGCCCCTGATATAACAGGACGCTCTTCTACGAGGAGGTTGAATATAATAGGCCACCTATGAAGAAGCTGTTACGGTACGTATGCTATAGCTGCGGCCGGTCAAGTCGCTCGAATTGACGACACTCGCTATCTTTTTTATGGTGTACCGGTATAGCGCTGTAGTTCTGTTCCGTGACAGAAACCACATAGATACTCCAGGGTTGCTCTGTTAGCATACCTAGTGCGAACTTAGCTTCCAGCGGCCATTTGTCATGGCGGTCTATGTATCATACTCATCTTCAAGACGTTTACGAGTCAAGAACAGGACCTAAAAATGATCAAGCAAAATGAGTGTTGGACGATACACAGATAGACTGGCTAGATCAGGAGCATTCAATAATGAAGGTAAGAAAGTACGTCGTATAAGGCCTAAGAGCATGCTCGGCACAGCTATTGAGTGCAATAGTATATGGAAATAAAGAGTGATTCATTTCACTGATTATTCGTCGGCATTTCTGCCTTAAAGGAGGTATACCTAGACTAATCCATAGCACTTAAGCGACTCCCTCGCCCGTTCTGAGTAGCCCATCAGACGAGTAAGCTCTTCGTCTTCCCAATATGACCCCTTTTCCCATTTCAACCAACCAACCACTGCCTCTCCACTGTGCGGCACGATCGGGGAGGCTAACTATTTTCTTCCTGTCTACACAATATCAATCGGCACTATCTCTCCATCCACTCTTTCCTCTAGACAAACGAGAAAAGGGGTAAGACCCCAGGGCCTCTCCCAAACGAATCGTCCAAGCAGTCCGCCCTGCCACGCAGACGCATTCTTCTATCTCTTTGGTATCACGTACATTTTAAACAGGTATGTTATATCGGACGCGACTGGGCCACGAAGGCGGGAGCGCGCTCAATCATCTCTTCATCACGTCGGGTGCGTCATAGCCCATAGATATCCCAGCCGTCCATATCATTGCTTGATTGATGTTTTGACGAATGTTCGCTTAGGGTTCGGGGCGGCGCATACTCATTCCTCAGCTCTTGATCCAGTCATAGCTCATCATCTTCGATCTCTGATGGCTTCAGAAGACCGCCAACCTTGGCACGTCGCTCGTGATCGGCTGTTAGCTTGTCTCTTGCCTCTTGTTCTTTCTCAACGACGAAAAGATCGGCATTGTCTCCGGCAAATTCCTTCAGTGAGATAAGGAAGTCACGGACTTGAAGACGGAACTTCTCATACGAGTTGTTCAATGTGAACAAGCACTCTACGAACGCATTGATTTGCACCCTATACGCCACGTTAGTCTAATAAGTTATCGGCCAGATCAATTATAATACTTACACCTGGAGATTAGGGAAAGCATTGCGCAGGAGCCTAGCAACAAAGTCCGCAAGGAAATCCTTATTGCTAGTTCCAGCAGGTGCCTGGTCAATATACACAGGTCCCTGTATCTTTGGGGTCGTCCCATCGGCCGGGACTGCGAAATAAAACATCCTCATGAGGAGTAACGACTGGGTCTTAAAGCCAGCTTTGTGATCGGGGTCTGTAAGAACGAAGAATACGTCCTGCAAAATAGTAATAAAAAACTGTTGGAAGAAAGCGTTGGCGGTCTGCACATCCGTTTTCTCGGCGATGTTGATCACGAGTTCTAGGCACATGTTGAGACCCGCGCCTTCGACGTCTCGATTGTCGTGCTTGCTCGCCCACATGCAAGCATCAATGACAAACTTGAATTGACGGTTATCGAGTTTCAGAAGAGCAGGGAAACAGTGAAGGTTGATAGCTCTGAGTAGGTTGAAGAACTCAACCCTATGTTCAGGAAACTCGGAGAAATCCTTGTTAATCATCTCGAGGGTGCATTCAAAGATGTTCTGCATGATGACAGGTACTTGATCTTCCATGAGACCCTGATATGTAGTTAGTTATTTGCTCGCCGAGATACAAGACTAAAAGTTCAGCGGACTTACCGTTAGTCTAGTGATGATTGTCGACATGGCCTTGAGAACTTCAGCATCCCGAGCGCCTGGAACGTTACGGTTGTAATCAACAAGGACAGAATCCAAGAGTTGAGGAACCATCTGTTGCCGCACTGCCTGAAGGTCTTCGGCCTTGTCGACGTAGCTCTCGATTAGTTTGAGAATCTCTTTCTTAATAGTTCGTAGCCCTCTAACTTTGGGCATTCTCGGCGCAACCTCTCCTAGGCAGAATTTAGTAAGCTTATTCTTCAAATGGCTGATATCTTGTCTTACCGTCTCGAGCAATAGCTTCAGAAATAAGTTGACTCGTTGCACGATACATTTGAAGCATGTCTAGGTATATTCTACCGATCTGGGGCCCGAAGTAAGGCCCGATTGAGGAACACGCTGACACGTTCGTCTTCATAATGTTGCCAATAATCTTAATCGTGTCGGCATCCTGCAAAATCTGGGGGTCCTGGGTTGCGGCTCGAATAATCTCGTCCCATGCGGCATTCGGGGCCTGCATCAGTTCGGCCAAGAGCCTCTCTTGCTGGTGTTTGTTGCCCTGAGCAGCTACCATGTAGCCACAAGCCTCGTAAAATGTGTGGACCTGTTGCGGAGTGAGGTCGCACGTGATACGTTGAAGGCTTCGGACGATCTCATCAATGAAGGCTTCATTCTCACTGGGTTGTAGAGCCACGAAATGTCTTCTGCACTGACGCGCGATCTTGATAAATGTATCACAAGCCATATCTTGAACACCTATCGCTCCGTTAGTATATATCTCCGTAATACACGGCGTATGACAAACCTTCGTGCGATTCGTGCATGAATTCGAAGAGCTTGTTTACCACCGTCTTGAGGAACTTCCAGTGGGCCTTCAAGAATCGCGGGTATTGACCCACAATATACATGATATTGCTGGCGACAACAGCCTTATTGTCCTTTCCACGCTTCATTTCTGTGAGTCCCAAGAGATCTTTTATAACTGTGACCAAAAAGCGTTTTTCAGTCTCCTCGTTCATGGCCAGAGAGATGGACCCAATTGCCCAACACAAGACGTTGCAGTTGTGCCATGACCATTCGGTTCCGTCTACCTGCTTCTGAAGTTTTTCGGTCATGATGTTTTCTGTGTCTACGACATCCAGATGCGTTAAGTAGACTAGACATTCTCTGATCGTCTTATAGAGTTGCACAGTGTCGCTTTCCTTCACGAATTCACGTACAATTTCACCCTCGTCGTTCTCAACGATCAGAACTTCTTCAGGCCGGACCATCTTTTCTATCATGACCACACGAAGGTTGGATAGAACTTCCTTGTATTTGTGCATTCGTAGTGGTAAGTTCTCGAGTAATGAGGGGTTGACGGCGCCGCTGCCAGCCCCAGCCGCTGCCATCGACAGAGGGTTCAGCTCTTGCATGGGCAAAGTCTGCATCTCCTCATACAGTTCTTGTACAAGCTTCAGCCAATAGTCCAAACAGATCTTAAAGATCTCGCGATCCTCAATTTGCGATATTCGGATGAGGTAGAAGTGGCCGTGCGTCAAGAAATCGCGATTCGGGAGTTTTTCAACGAGCTAAAATTTGATATTAGCAAATTGCCCCGTGTGGATGGGGTCGGAAGACTCTACATCGACATGCTGCCCAAAAAAGTTGCATAGGAACAGGGCGAGATCCTGGAGAAACTCTTGGTCCCTGGAGTTACTTTGCGGATAGGTGCTCTTGAGGTCGAGGTCCAGTGGGATGATTCCGGCAATGGTTGTGAGAACATCTACAAACATTTTGACCAATTGTTCGCTATAGGTATTCGGTTGCCCGGGGCCATTAGTCACCAAGCCGCCAATTTCCGTAAACACTTGAAGCGTAACATTGCGAAAGTCGGGGACTTCCAAGAATCGGGTTCGCAACGTTTCTATCAATGGAGTTTCGAAGATATAACCGAGGGGGATCCAGTTACAGAAGCGCAGAAGCGTCTCTAATGTTGCCTTGATTAAGCTAGGTTGATTGGCGGATGTTAGGATCTCCTGGCACAACTGGAATATCTGCGAAAACTCGTTGCACATCGTTGTTTTTAGGTTTCTCGTCTTGGCCGAGGTCATCTGGTCGGCAGAGTAGTCGAATACCTCTTCTGAAAGAAGGCGGAGAATAATCATGTTGTTCTCGCAGATAGATAGGTTCGACCGACAGGCGGCGATGATTTCGTTGATGAAGGTTGGCCAGTTGTGTGGCCATTCTTGCTTGAGAATGGATACGAGTACAAGATTAAGCTTGTTCAGAAGCGTCCTATGTGTCTTGAGAGATTCCTCCGTGTTCGACGCCTGGATAATGAAGTTGACGACGAAGTTGCGAATGCCTAAGACGACGGTCAGCCGTGCGCATACCCCAGAAGTTGCTGGGCAGTAACACACCCAGACATTGTTCGCGGGGAAGGACCTTCCATCTCGTCATGATAACATTGTCCAATATCTGTAAACCGAGATCTGTATTTTGTCAGCATTGGCTGGCCGTGCATGTGCATATATATATATACAAAGGTTGGAAACGCACATTTGGTCTGTGGGTGTTTCGAATCGCTGAGGATTTTATCGACGAGAAGCCAGGCATCGGGATCCTCCTTGAACTACATACATATGTGTCAGTAGTCGCGTCGGGCGTGTCGGGTTTGCTGGCGCATCACTGACCTGGTTCAAAGCGGTTTGGGCAGCTTTTTGCTAAGGCGGGGAAGAGAACAGCGTTAGCAGCTCCGGCGCGATAAAATCAGGCGCCCTCACGAGCAGGATTGGCGCTGAAGCATATCTTACCTGTTCGCCCCGGTCTTCGTAGAAAGACTGGACCATGAGGTCCAGTTCCTCGATGCTGGGCGCCATGGTCGAAGGGGCTTCGCGGTGTTCGCGGCAAGAAGGCTATGACGCCTCACGATCACGACAGGACTTGTAGTAAGTAACAGAGCAGGCAGGCAAAGATGGCTAGAATGATACGCCGCTGCTGGGAGATTCACGATGACGGAAGGGACTCGAGAAGAAGAAACCCCAGACCTGAGGAGCAGGAAGACAGTCGAGGCTGGCAAAAGTCGGCCAGAGGGATGGATAGATGAGGGATGGTTGGCTGGTTGGTAAAACAAAGAGGCGGCTGTGTAGGTACTTACTTTGTAGGTGTGTGTGCAGGTGGGGGAGGGGAACCTTAAGCACGCTAGGTACAGCAAGGTACCTGGGCCAGGCGTGCTGTACCTTAGGGCCGTAGGTGGGTGGGTGGGGTACCTTGGTTTTGAGTCGGAGGCTGGTTGTGTACAAAGCCAGAGCTTATTTCTGAGCTCTCGGCCGGCATGAAACCCCTCTAACAGTAACAGTGAACGCTCCTTGGTTTAACTCCGAAGCTCAAAAGTGACGCTATAATTCACGATGTCTGCTTATTAAGACAGCTCTCTATCGAGAACTCCTCGCCGAAGAATAACGTGCCAAAGCCTGCTTTCTCTAAGTCACATTCGCCGTTCATTGATTTCCTTGCCCGATGTGATAGCAATTGCCCGAACCCGACAAATTGCATAGTAGTAGTGTACCAGACTTACCAAGATCAGACGTGTTAGTTAATGCAAGTCATCTACCCTCGCGTATGGGCTGCCCTAAAAGATATTTGATTATGATCAGCTGTTGCTGCTGACATTGCCATTTTCGATGTTGTACAACTAAGCTACTCCAATCAATGTTCACAGTCTGAGACTCAAGTACTATATATTGCTTGCCGAATTCGGTAGCACAACATGCAGTCATTTCGTCATCATTTTTGGGTTTTCTTCATTGCTGCGCAACTGCGCAAGCCGCTGGGGGTTCGTCAAATATAAAAAGAATAGCCTCCATATTGGAAATCGTTCAATGGCCAAGTATATGTATGTCCAAGTAGGACTTCGATATGCCGAAACTAAAATGTAGGAGGGGGTATTCGTCAACCATGTAGAAACTTCTAGTATGTGGCCCAAATCAGGGACGCCACCCAGTCTTGGCTTTTGAGATTTAACTGTTCGAACAAGTCCAAACGATAAAAGAGTGCATCTTGCAGTTTCTATGTCTTGCTCACCTAGCTGATGATTATGCTCATAGAATTGACGAGATTGATCATCTGCCCCTGGATTTACCGAGGTAGATTAGGCGGAACAAAATTGCAAATAATACCTTACGTAGCGCTCTTCGGCGAAAATTGATTCCCCGGATCACCCGTTGTATACCACCGTGGTATCCGGAAATGCTACATGTTCTATTGCTCTATCGATTTGAGATAAGGTACAATGGAACCTCATTGGCTCCTTTAACACTGGTCGACCAGTGCTTCCCTGGTTACACCTTGTTTCGTGACCCTTTATCTAGCGCATGAGGTAGGTTAGGGGTTGCGAGGAAGTAGGCTTCGTTTACGATTTTTGGTAACCGCATTCTTCAAGGCCATCCCTCAAGGCATTAATCGCCTTGTCGATATCGCCCCGCGCAGGATCGGTCTGCCTAAAATCAGTTTCTAAGTGCTTGAATAGATGGTGATCTGAACTTACCACACTGACACCCATATGTCCGAAGCGAATATACTTGGTCGCGATCTCCTTGTGGATACCGCCAGCAAAGATAACGCCACTCTTTGCGAGCTTGGGGAGCAGATCTGTGGCCTTGACGACCTCGGGCAGATACATCGCAGTCATGCCGTGGGCTTGATCGTCGGGATTGCCGGCCACTTGCTTCAGACCAAAGCGAGTGACAGCCGTCTTGATCTTGTCTGACACCTCCTTGTGTTTCGCGAACCTCTCAGAAAGGGGCTTCGTTAGAATCTGAGATAGAGCAGTGTGTAGAGCGTGAACAAGCTGGGGCGACGGCGTAGCAAAGTATGATGGTTTCTTTGCCTCATAGTTTTGCATAACTAATATTAAGTTAGCATACTGGTGGAAGATAACGATGGTATTGCCTACTTGGCCTCCAGTTCTTCATCGACGCGAAATAAGATGCTGGCGGGCTCTTTCGTGCCTCCAAGGCCTCCATGGCCTTGCCGCTAAACATGGATATCGACAGACCAGCTGGACATCCAATAGCTTTCTGGCTCGCTGTGACAACACCATCTAACTTCCAGGCATCGAATTCGATATCTTCGCTGGCGACACTGCAGACGCCATCCACGATAAGAAGAGTGTCTGGAGAGACGCTCTTGACGGTTTCAGAAAGATCCTTTAGCTCGCTCAGGACGCCGGTGGACGTATCCACATGTGTTACTGTGACGAGTTTGTACTTCTTGCTCTTCAAAGCCTGCTCGATCTCGGGTAGCTGCGGCCGGCTTCCGACTGGCGCCTTTAATATGTCGACGTTGGCTCCATAAACTTTGAGGCAGTCACCAAAGTTGTCACCGAAATAGCCGGTGCTGAGAACCAGGGCATTCTCGCCAGGCTCAACTAAGTTGGCTCCCACTAGATCCCAGCCCAGAGTCCCGGACCCGGAGATGACGAATGGTTGCGATGATGGCGAGGTTGTCTGAAAGAGCTTACGAAGCATCGAAAGAGTCTCTCCAAAGGTAGCTACAAAGCCCGGCCCAACATGGGACTCACTAATGACAGTCAGATTACCTCGGCTATACCACCAAACGGCCCGACGGGCAAGATAGGAGCGGACCTATAATGGCTCATGGACTGTAGTACCGCATCGTCGAATTCGATGGGACCTGGAATGAGCAGCGCGGGATGGCTTGGTTGAGACGACATTTTCGAGGGCGGCGACGAAGAGATACTGCGGCTTTGGTGGGATGAAAGGCCAGGGGAGGAGGCTTGGGGTTGGCCAGCAGCGAGGTGCTGTGATATAATAGCTAACCGCGACGCGGGGTTGTTAGACACCACCTTCGGGAGGCTCCCACCGATGCGGGGCATTTCGCCGAGCACCGCTCTAGGAAACTTTGAATAAGCCATATCCAGGGACCGGACTTATGAGGGGTAGGAGTGTACCTAGACGGGGAATTAAAACGAATCGGACGTGCGGAAAGACGTCGTTGATAGGCAGATCGGAGCGGCTAAGAAACTCTAAGGCCAAGATTGTGCTGACTGTAGGTATTCTATAAGTCTATAAGTCTATAAGTGGCCTACTTTTCAGTGGCTTTTTGTTGTGATAATGAAAGTCTAAGTCAATCTCTCAGATTTCTTAGAGAATTGAAACCCGAGAAAAGTCCTTTTCAACGCTGATGGATATTTTCGCCCCGGTCTTCGGTAGAAATACAGCATTTAATTAGCAACGGGAATGCGTGTAAGCAACTACTGCGTAATTGCACCGGCTTGATGACCGTATTACTAACTCCGTCTTCGGCAGGGCTCCCGATGATCTCAGAAACTGGAGGCTGTAAGAGCCCCTGTCAATTCCACCAATATAGATACCTACTGTATCATGCGGGATAAGCTATCTCCGGAGGTAAAGATGGATGGATTTTTAAAAAAAAATAGTCTGTAGCGTGACGACATTCGAACAATGTGTACTTCAAATAGGTGATCTAAACACGAGACAAGTCTACTTACTGTAATAGGACATGCAGTCATCCAAGCCCCAATGACAACTGAGGAACAGGGATAGGTAAGCTCGGATTGAGGGGCTTGAGCTCGAGCGTCTCCTGTGGCTTGCGCGACAACGTCAAGCTTTAAGTGTGCTGTACCTACCTGAGCTAGCGCCTACCTATGATACAACCTCCAAGTAGGCAGCCCAGCATTTCGAGCACCCTCGCGCAAGAAAAGACCCGTCGTCCAACGCCAATTGACAATCCTTAACGTAATTAAAGCGATCGTTCAAACTCCAAGCCGTTTACGAATTCTTATTAATCGTTGAAAACTCCACCACACCTCTTGAACTAAACCCAACGACCACCACGCCGAGTGTCCGTTCTCATCGTCACCGGCAGCCCTCCTCGAAAGCGGGCAGTAAAGGGGCCCCGCGCGCATCCCGTACACAATGGCCTTCCTAATCCTCGTCATCGGGGACCTTCACATACCAGACCGGGCGCTCGACATACCGCAAAAGGTTCATACCGATTCCTTACCCATTCTAGCGCCACAAGAAGGAAGCAATGGCACGTAGCTAACATTCTGGGGACCTCCTATATAGTTCAAGAAGCTCCTCTCACCAGGGAAGATCGGACAGACGCTATGTATGGGCAACCTGACGGACAAGCACACGTATGAGTATCTGCGGTCGATCGCGCCGGACCTGAAGATCGTCAAGGGGCGGTTCGACGTGGAGGCGACGTCGCTGCCGCTGTCGCAGGTGGTCACGCACGGATCGCTGCGGATCGGGTTCATCGAAGGCTTCACGCTCGTGTCCACTGAGCCCGACTTGCTCCTTGCCGAGGCGAATAAGCTCGACGTCGATGTCCTGTGCTGGGGCGGCACCCACCGCTTCGACGCCTTCGAGTACATGGATAAGTTCTTCGTCAATCCCGGGAGCGCCACGGGCGCCTATACGACTGGGTGGACCAAGGAAGGCGAGGAGATGGTGCCGAGCTTTTGCCTGATGGATGTGAGTCTTCTTGCCTCTGTTCCGATCTGACTTGGAATATGCGGTGTGATTGGATGGCCATACAATTGGTCGTTAGAATATTAAGCGCGCTTAGCTAGACTAACAAATGCTTCACAGGTGCAAGGAATATCGCTTACGCTCTATGTATATCAGCTGAGGAAAGACGCAAACGGGGTGGAGAATGTGGCAGTCGAGAAGGTAACATATACCAAACCAGTAGAACCAACAGGAAATTCGTCATGATCAGACGGTCAGACCATGGGGTCTAATGAGACACGAGATATCCCAAGATAACGAATTGTTAATCTACGAATTGTGATTAGTACTAGTTTCACTAGAAATTGAGCCATGGACGGCTGTACATAAAAAAACCTGAGACTCTTAGAGTAGGACACAGTCAAGATACTTCAGAACAAGTGAATGAAAATGACATGTGCAATTTCAGAATTGGTATCATGCATATCCCTAGACTAAAAAACCTGGCGTAGTACTCCGACGCTATGAATGGGACAGTAAAAGAGAACAAGACTTTATCTAAGCCCGCCTATGTGATACGAAAACAAACTACCTAGGTGGTTATTCAAGCATTATTCAAACCAGGGGGCGCTTCTGCATCTTTCCTGCTCCGTCTCCAGAAACACCATGCTCATAGCCGGCCCGCTCATCATGGCCAAGTTCAAAAGAAACACAAAATGATGCCCGTTCATCATATCATCGTAGTCCTCCTACGCGCATTCGAAGACTTTTCGCGGGTCGTCATCGTCGTCCCGTCTCCCTCCACTGTCGACACGCTACTATCTCCATCGACAGAGGAGAAACTTTCCTCCCTCATGTTGTTTTCGAGCTCGGTCTTGGTGGTGCTGATGGCGGCCATCGAGGCTCGTTTCCGCGACGTCGTGGGTTTACTTGGGTTCGAATTGTCCGGTTGCAGATCTTCACGAGCCATGGACGACAACCTTCGAGATCGTTGTTGGCGACTACTCTTTGTCGTTTTGCTGCTCTGTTCCTCCGGCGTCGAGTCTTTCGAAGAAGCATCCATAAGTGATGACTCGGTAAACTCGTAGACGTCGTCCTCATCATTATCAAAGAACTTGGCAACTTCGGCCTCCCGGGCCGCGATTTTCTCAAGGCGGCGATTTACTCCCTTCAGGAGTGGCTTAGCTACACTAGCTGAATCGCTCTCGCTATCTTGTGCTGTCGTGATTGCATCTTTCTTCTTCCTGTCAGTCGTGACAGATGGTGGCAATTCCTCCATGGCGGAAGCGCGAGTCGTCTTTTGAGCCAAGGGGCTTGCAATGATATCGGCATCGTCAGCAGCCCGCTGAGAGGGCGCGTATTTGCGTGAGGACCCCGACTGAGGCCCTGATTTGGCCACGGAAGAAGGGACGGATGACGGTTCGTCCCTCTGGCACTGACTCGTTCGACGAATGTTCTTGCCTTCGCCAGCCACTGCATCGAAGAGTTGCTTGGTGTTAGGCCTTCGCATCTTATCTCGAAGATTTGGCTCGGCATAACTGACGGCGGCTCGGGCGCGCCGACTACCCCGCGCCGTCTCTCCTTTGGACGAGATATCGACGGGAGGTGGTGTATCATTCATCTCCTCCCTTCGGGGTGCAGTTCGCTCAGGAGAAACTGGGACGGTCAAGTTTGGCTCAGCTGAGAGGCTCTCAGGCTCGATATCAACGCGAGTCACCGTTTCTGATGAGCGAGGAGGGGGTATTTGGACTAGTGTCGCATCCTGTTGGCGCTCTTCTAAGTGACCTTTAGCTTGTTGTTCGCCTCTATTCTCCGCTTTCGGCTTCGCCCCTTTACCTTCAACCGGGGGTTTAGCGGACTTCTTCGGAGAACCGAGGGCCTCATTCGAGCTCTTGGCCCCCAATGGCTTCCTTTGCGTGGTAGGGAATGACTTCTCGCGAGTATCCTTTTTGTGCAGGGGCAGTTCTTTAATCATTCTGTTGGTAGGCTTCGACTTCTCATTCGTTGCTTTCTCGGGCTGATGTTTGGTTTCTGCGCCCACTAGTTGTGGTGGCTTCGAAAAAGGGATATTTTCTTTCTCATCTTCTCTGGCCTTTCTCTTTAAATTGGCTTTAGCACCTTGAGTGGCTGTCTGAGATTTGGGTTCCGTGGTGGTTTTAGCGGCTTCCTCAGCACTCTCTATCCCTTGGTGTTTTGGCTCTTCTTCGATGATATCTTGTATTTTTGTAGAAGTTGTGGGTGAACTAGGTAACAACACTGGCTTCCTACACGTGTCTTCCAGATTGTTGTTTGCCGATTCACCGAGAGCGGGCTTAAGGAGCTTCGTGAGCGTTGGTAGATCGAACTTAACGGGATCTTCATCCACAAATCGCGATACTGGCGGAGGGCCAATGTCAAGTGAATCGGTGCTTTCTTCAGCCTCCGAACACAAAGCCAGAATCTCGGCTTGGCTGTCTTATGTTAGTATCGAATCATAATGCCTGCCGCGGTCATCTTACCTCAGTGTTTCGCGAGGATAGGTTTTATTTTCCCAGAGCGGTGGCAGTCGGCCTTCCTGAAGTGCTGCTGCTTCCAAATCTTGCATTGAACTCATGGTTTCCCGTCTCCTCCAATCTGAAATTCGTGTGTGGCCGATGCTATCCCTTTGGATTCTCGCCTTCTTCAGAGCTCTGGGAGAGCGGTTCTTCGGCACTGGCTCATGGCCGAGACTGGCGAGCATGGCACCCCATTCGACCAGTTGGGCCTCCATCTTCTCCTTGATTTCGAGCGCATGGTCAGCTACCCTGCGATCATGACTACCTTCGAGATCTGTTTTGAGTCGAAGAACCTCGCTTCGGAGCTGGAGGTTCTCGGATAGGAGCCGTGCGCATTCGTTCTCGAGATTCCGAATTTTAAGCGATTGGGTCGAATTGGTGCGGGCGATGTCTCTATTCTGACGAATGAACTTTCGACGCACTGCCATCACGATTCTAGTCAGTATCAGACAAGACCCTTGGTAATGGGGGATACACACAGGTTTCTAGGCTGTCTGTTGACACGAGGGGTTCGTTAAGTCGTGCCATGATGTAAATAGATTCATTGGGTACCTATGGCAAGGTCCTCGAATCTCGTGGGATGGGCGTGCAGCAGTTTAGCTAGGCTGTAAGTATGTTGGATTATGGCCACGAGTGTATGACGCGCATATGTAGGCAGTGGTTTTGTCTGAGTAGTGACGATGAAAAGATGCTACGTAGCTTGGGGAGATGCGGTCAAGATTTTGCTGGTATACAGTTTGGTCGGCTAAGACGAGTGTCCCCACCTAAATTGGATTCAATAAGGGATGTTGTCAGGGCAACTATTGACTCTACCAAGTAAGGGGTCCCTGATCTCAGTCCCCATAAAAAGTGGCGTTTGGTTTTCGGGACGTGGGGCAATCTTAGGTAGGTTAGTATCTATCTAGCCTCGGCCATGCTCAACTTTTATAGTTCACGACCAGCTCAACTCAACTCGAATCGCCCAAAGACATCGGGAGTTCGAGATAGTTTGTAGACCGATTTTCACCTGCATATCATTCTCTCTACACCGCTTTTGCTCTCGAGCCATTCACCGTTACGGACAGTCGTTGTTGAGAGGCTTCGACATCTTATATCGAACTGATGCTTGACTACATGTGTGAGCGTTGAATCGTGATGGCATTTTCAGCGAGGACGCTACCTTCCCATATGCGCCAGGGGTCTACTAGTAGTAACTCCAATGCCCAGTCTGCAGGGCAGTCGGCAGCGCTCTTAGCCCGAGTGAATGAGAAAAAGGCCGAGTTGGAGAATCTGAAAGAGCTTCGAGATCTCAGTGCAGCGGTTGCAGATCAAATGGAAGCCCTACAATCAAAGCTAGCGACGTTGTCTGACGGAACTGAAGGTGTGTGAAGTCCGCGTTGGGAATACGGCATGGCATCGAAGAGTCTAATATCCTTATGCGCCTAGCGATCGCGACTGTCGTGGGAAACTGGCACAACGTCTTACAAGCCATCAATATGGCATCAGGTATGATGGTCACAATAGACGAATACGCCTGCATACTACTTTCGCTTTCATATTGACCTTTTTTAGCCAAGATTCCTCGTCCGCGAGCGGCGGAGAGTGATCAAACTGACATCGAAAAATCCGAGGCGCCACTCCCACAAACTTTGGTGCGCATACCGACAGAGCATGCGCCTGCACTTCAAGCACAGGCGGAGCTCGCAATGGAGGATGAAAAGGAGCAGAGTACACCGACTGTCACGTCTTGAAGCTAGAGGGTGTATCGGGTTTCAACATCGTTCGACTGTGGCAGCAACAGCAAGACTATCGGAAGGTTATTCGGCGCATAGACCGCATGAGGTCCGAAAGGGCATGAATATCTGCTGCAACACACAAGCGCACCATAATCATCCTTCTTCATGTTGGCTGAGGGTCCTTAGTTGCATTCGTTGCTACGACTAAGATAAAGCAATAGTCAATCCTGCTAGATAGAGGTTGATGCTCCGTGTGGCTCAAGTCAACTCCATACAGGTATCTGCGTGCGATACCTTCTTGTCGTACAGAGGTATACATGATGGACTGCTGCTCGACAAGAGCGGACTATACGCAATATGCATATATGTGTGTGGTAAAGGCTTCTAACCGCGAATGCCAAACTGCCTTCTGACAAGTTGTTAGGCGGCCACCTACCAAACCTACTTCTAGTTTAAGTACATAGTGTATGTAGGTAGGTGCGGGGAAACCGGTCGCGTCTTGGAAGGTGGCGCTCACGCGTTGCAGTACCTACTGTATTGTAGGCGGTACATATACATCACTATTCGTGTTAGCACCTACTATATGGGGAAACTACACGATTTGTTGATGTTGGACAGACAAGAACCACAAAATAAACAATCGAGCGGCATAAGCTTCCGTTGTGTTTGGCCTTACAACTATTATCAATTCGTGCATCAATCAAAGCAAAGCATCTCGGGTTTTCGTGCATCAACAGTTTCATCAATTGCTCTCCATCAATTGATCATCTTAGCCATTGGCTACCGACTATTCTTGCCAACCCTCGTTAACAAATACAGTCCATCTAGTAGGCTCCCTTGCTGCGACCCATTGCAGACGACAAGGGCTCTCCAAGATTGCTACGCTAACTTCCATTGGACCCTTGCTCGTCTTGGTCCAGTTAGATGGTCCATTTACACTAGACTACCTATTTATACTACTTTGGAACGATGTCTCACAGATCCCAGAACTTTGAGATTCTTTGCGACTCACGTTCGGCAGCGGGGAACCAACCCCCTCGAGATCGTCGAGAATCGGTCTCCTCCCAGTCTCAACCCCTCCGCCCTCTTTCTATATCCCAATCTCAAAACCGGCAACTTGGAAACGACTGCGCAGATACCGCCATTCCGCGCATTCACGAGCTCAGACGGGTCTCCTGCAGCTCACACTGGGGCGCCATTCAGAAGAATGAGAAACGCGTGGGTGGCCGGCTAACAAGACCGTCCATCACCCCCAGCACCTTTGAGGTTCTTGACACTGTAGCCGAGCTCGACTCACAAACTCAAAGCGCAGCCGCTGCTTCCAAACTTTCAGATGATGCACAACGAGTTCTGCAGCTTCCAGGTATAGGGGCCTTGGATTTCTAGTCCGAAACTTAGATTTCCAGCCACTGCAATCGCTGACCTGCTTCCTTGCTTGTAGTTGACCGATACTCAAGTCACCCTCTATCGATAGCCGCCCTCAATATTCCGCCACTCGAAAAGCAGCTTGCGAAGCATCGCGACGGCTTCTTTGAATGGATCTTGGCTGTCACCCCGCCAAGTGATTCCAAGTCGCAGCGTAATAACGGCTCTGGTAGAGGTGACTCGACAGAGACCCGCAAGGTGTACTTCGGTTGCAATCTCTTGCCAGAGCCCTCTCCTAGGGAAAACGGGGCTCTAAAGACGGCCCGTCCAGCGAACAGCTACTCGCTACTCGTCACATCATTGGAAGCAACAAAAGACATTCTCGAGGTCTTTCATGACCCAGTTTACGAGCCAGACATGGCTCTCTCAGAAATGGGTGACGGCACGCCAGTAAAGCCATCGGGTTATCCCTCGCTACACGATGAGGAAACCCCCACTTCTACAGTCTGCACTAGAGGAGATAATACCTCTCCGCCATCGATGATCGATTCTTTATTAGAGGATCACATGACAAGAATTGAAGATTCATTTGAAGCATTGGACATACTGGAGGAGCAACTCGAAGCCTTCGACAAAGATGCCCGTTTTAGCCAACTTATTCCTGCAGAGAAACGTGACTCAACCAAAGAGCCTCTGGCTGAAACTAAAACCGCAACACCAAACCTGTCGGTCAGGTTTGCGACGCCTCAGCCACAGCGTAGTTTTGTCAAGCCGGGTTCAGCATCGTTCCGGATGAAATCAGCTTCAGAACCACGCAAGACTACCTTGCGTAAGATGACCTCTATGACCTTAGACTCACCTAAATTCAAGGCCGAGGAAAAGGATTTGATTCGGTTCTCGCCTTCGCCAACAAACAAAGCTATCAAGTCGTTTCCACAGAGACTAATCGCTAAATCAACGAAGCAGCCTACGGTTTCAACGTATGAACTTCCAGGTGAGGCGGTGGCTCGACAGCTTAAAGAAAAGAAAGAGGCCCGTCTAGCTTCGCAGCGTGCGACTCAGCCCACCGCTGCAAGCCTGCGCCGAGCCAAATTGCCAACACGGCCCACATTTGAGCTACCCGGTGAAGCCATCTCCCGCCGTAAACGAGAAGAGCATCAAGCTCAGTTGAGGACTCAAGAGGAGGAAGAACGGAAGAGACGAACGTTCAGAGCACGGCCACTCCCCTCCCACGTTGCACCAACCACTGTGCCCCGTGAAACTATTGCTAGCCGCGCTCGACAGAATATAGCAACCTTGACAGAAAATTCGGTCCGGGGATCTACCCCTAATAGACGTCCATTTACAACTATTGGTTCCCACTCGCGGCCGGTGCTCTCCAGTACGATCAACCAGGCACAGGATCGTGGCCGGGGACTAAAAGCAGAAAATTCCTCAATTGTTCAAACCAGTCGGGCAACTTCCACGTCCACAATGAGCGGGAAACGCAGCTCGTTGTCGATAGAGGATGTACAGATGCAGAAACTCCGCGGCCAGGAGATATATCAGCGAGACAATTCTTGGACGGGCACCCGGATGCGGGAAAAATGCGAACGTGAAGCATTGGCCAAACTTGCGCGTGAAGAAGCTGCCGAGAAATCAAGACAGAGGAGCCGCGAGTGGGCGGCGAAACAGGCAAGAAAGCGAATGACGGTGGGCTCCGTACAGGACGTGATAATGTGAAGTGAAGTGCTATTCTGCTTCAAGGCGCCAAAAAACATCTTTTCGGGTGAAATTGTATTCATTTTTCTACATGGATTCCATTCATGCTGCGTGTAAGGACATGACGGGTTGCATGTCATGGCGTTGAATGGCGTCTCCTTATACCCGGCAAGCTTTAGCAGCAAGGCATCAATCAGTTTAAGGTTAGAATGAAAATTGACACTCTGGCTGTTCAATGTTTAATCATCGTCATATTTTGATTCCGTGGTCTGCGATGTATACCTGATGCTTGACGGGAATATCTAACCATGCGAAACCATCAGTTCTGAATAAGCTACCTAACCCAGGCAAATCTGAACATGTTAATCTAATTCAATGATAGTGAGCTATCTAATAATGTAGGAAGAAGGCGTGATAGTGTTCGAGACTAGATACTGTCTCTTCTAGTTGCTACAGTGCCCCTAGCTAAAACATTTTTGGAGATAATTTTCATATTACGTCTAAGGTAAGCATTACCAAGTCTGCTACGATCGGCGACGCAAAATGATTTATACGAATGACTGACATCATCATCTATCGACCTAACCAGATAGGCGAATGAAGATCGATCTGTGGTGTCCCGCGACCAACACGAAAGCTTTTCAAGCTATTGATATTACATATTGTTCCCCGAACTACTAGATTGTTGAATAAACGATCAATATACGGCCGGGCTACCTGCCGAAATCACGCGTCTGCGTCTTTGGAGCGGCGGTTAGAGAAATTACCTATGCTACGTGGAACTAGGCCGTTTGTTTTCTAACTTGTTGCTTCGTTTCTTGGCATTGCCTCTACTCAAGCTAATGGCGCTACAGGTCTCCCAAAGGGCGCGAAGAATGAGTCGATGGGCTTATGGCCCCCGCTCGTCCTCGTGATGCGAAAGAACGAAAGTCAATGATCGATTTTATTTTCATCACTAGAGATTAACAAGGACTGGGGCAAGCGAGTGTTACGATGCTCGCGTCCGCAGGGGACCAAAACGGTGCGATTGTGCGACTGAGGCCCTCGTCGGTAAACGCCACCCATCCAGATATATGCGTGTGGTGGGAGGCGCTAGTCAATGCCATCATCGTGTGGCTAGATGAGAGGCTTCAAGAAAGGGAGGGAGGGGTCACATCGCTGTTTTATGGGAGAACTTCCTGGGTTTACCGCCGTGAATAACACCGAGATATCTGTCCGCGAGGCGCAGGCTGGGAACCTTGGGCGCCTGTTTACGAATCATCGCATTGGGAGCCATGCATTGGAGAAGTCAATTGCGCGGTCAAACTAGGTTTACGTCCTGTTCACGATGCGGCATATTCGATCGTATGGTGTTCGAGCGCGAGTTTAACCTTCTCTCCTTGACAACGTAACCCGTCGGTTTGACACAGCCTGAACACGAAGGATGCGCTGGTTCGTTCTGCAGTGCTCGGCGAGGTTCCTGACCTGAGTCACGGACGGACGGGGTGGCTGTGTTGCAGAAGCGATGCGTTGTCGGTGTAAGGATACATCGTGCCTTTTTCCCCCCTCACCAAACTCAAAAAGTCCCTTTGTGACCGATTAACCTTAGCCGAGATGATTTTTTGGTAGGCATGGTAGATAGATATGTAGGCGAGCTTTTGTTCTAAAGCTTACTAGTCTACATATACGGCGTATCCAACGGCGACTATTTGTTGTTGTTGTGCTGCTGAGAGGTCGCATTTTGCGAGATGAAGAGATAAGCGGCCAGCCTCTGGGAGACTCCGGGGGCACGGGAACTAACTGAGGCAGGCTGCCATTTCTCCACAAACGGTCAGTGTCGTATTGAAGCCAGTTAAACAAACACCGCAAAGGTCACACCCACTAGGTAACTTTTCTTTCGAAATTAGCAGTTCTACGCTATTATCTGTTGGCCTCGAGGGATATGTCTCTATCAAGTAAAATCCGTTACAAGTGCTTAGAATTTTAAGTTTTGAATCAATAGCGCGTGTCGTACAGTATCAAGTAAATACATATATATCGCCTACCGCTAAGTTCAGTCTTTGCATGGGAGAAA
Organism: Xylaria sp. 218_066; assembly: GCA_019843955.1. NCBI lineage: Eukaryota > Fungi > Ascomycota > Sordariomycetes > Xylariales > Xylariaceae > Xylaria > Xylaria sp. 218_066. Next base: position 31,817 of record JADKYC010000039.1, on the reverse strand, counting down.
CAGGGTGGGTGCATGGGAAAGATTATGTGAGCATGTTGTATCGACCCATACATCAACCCACATATAGGGATGGGGGAGATTGACAGGAATTGGACCCTGATGATCGATGGCCCTTTTTGGCCTGCTGGATGACAGATTCCCGCCCCATGAAGTGCATATCTTATTCCTGGTTACACAGACAAATTGACGATATCTTCATACTTAAACCAGAAGCGGCAACATTATCAGATAATAGGGCTGACCAGAGGCTGACCATCCTACCCAGTTACACATAGCTTAGTGGGGTTTTAGCCAGGGGGCGGATGGCCGCCGGTGGTCTAGATCGGTAATAGAAAAATCTCGAGTAGGGCTCTTTGGTTTCGAATCCGCCAGTGGCCTATTTATAAGCAATCTCTAAACTGTTTAGGTGGTTTGCTTAACTGCAAACGGTTTGATTACTACTTAGGTATTATGACACGAGAATCTTCACACGTGGGGTTATAGGTAAGACTTTAATATTTCACTAGAACTGGTGAAAAGAGTTTAGGCGGTTCCAAATCCCCGTAGGGCCCGGCTGAGCCACTGCGCATGAAGCTCCCGTCCGAGTGCCAATCTTTTCCACACGTGCGATAGGTCAGGGAGCTGTTGCTAGCTCCCCCTGGCTCACTTATCGCTTCGTTGGGTGGGGGCCATTTTGATCGGGTAGTAGTGCTGTAGTGATGTAGAAGTCACCGGCGAAGGGAGAAACAAGCTTCTCATCTAACGTAGCACGCACGCGGCGCAGCAAAGCACAGCATAGCTCCAACGTGGGGCCAGGGTAGCATCCAACGGGTAACAGCACGAATAAGGGAAACAGCGCATTGTTGTCAGTCCTGTACACTACACTTGAGATAAGCCGGCTGACATGGAAGGGTGTACCCTGCGCGCGTAGAGGGCAGAATATCTCTAGAATCAGACTATATACTACACTAAACTAACATAGTAGCAATCAGGAAGACAACAGATCCACGCCAAACCACTCTAGCCTCATGCCAAACCACATAGCACCTCGACTGTGCATCATAGGCAGGGCAGTCTACTGGCTATAGATAGAAACGGGTCGAGGACGAGATCGACTTGTTTTCCTATCATGGAAAATGATGGCTCTCCCCGCACGCGCTATACTCAACAAGCCGTCAAACCGGGTACTGCAGCAACAGTTGTACCCTGTTCGTGTAAATAGCATTGGACTTATATAATTTAGATGGTCGACACAGCCCTACTAGCCCATGTATCCTTGTAGCCTGACGGATACAGACATGGTAGGGGACCAATGTAAACTCATGTCGGTGCAGAGAGCAAGCTTCGGTTGGCTCCATCGGTTTGGATTTAAGGTTGACGAGCACCGCGGCATACATCTGGGCCAGGAAGTTCCTGATGCTACCCTGAATGGTGTACCATGTCACAGGTCGAGCACCCCTCGCGTCCGTCGTATTCTCATCAGGTCTGGCCCTTGACCCGAACCTAGTTGACACGGCAGGCAGCAGGTAGAAAGGGTGATGTGAGTAAGTATATGACTGCATATCATCCCCATCACAGGTGTGCTCTTTTCGCACACCTGACCTGACGGCTGACCCTTTATTCATACATTTGCATTTAAAAAACTAATATCCCATCATCAGCAGACACTTCCATTACAAAGTAAAAACCTACGACATCAATAAACAAACAGAGGGAATATATATAAAGAAAAAGAAAAGAGTCGGTCCATTCAATTGGTACTCGGGTCCGAGTCTTTGACGCATATACACACGACGTTGTCGAATCCTTTCACGGCCAAGAGATATATCGTCTTATAGCGAGCGCAGCCAAGAGATCCCTTTTTCCACAGCAGCGGAACGCGGGTTGTAATACGCCAAGCTTAGCTTCTTCTCGTCTTGTGCAGTTTTGCTGTCGATCCTGAACAACCAACTGAAAGGGGCCCTGCCAAGACCACCCTCCAACGCCAAGCCAGAATTACCCAAAGCGTCCAGCACCCCTTCAGGGGGGCGATCGCTGGGACCCCCGGAGAAGTCGGCATGGAGGATAGGGCGTATCTCAAGCCGCCGTCATGGCCGCGGCGGGTTTTCCTCTCCAATCGCGATCGCGAAGGAGGTGCTGCGGCGGCCCACGACAACGACGACAAGAACAACAGCCGTCTCGGTAGCAGCGGCGGCGGCGGCGGCGGAAACATCAGCGATAGCGGTGCTAGCACAATTACCTACGACGTCGACTCGGAAGCGAACAAGTCCCAGGCCGAGATGATGTTGGGTTCCTCGGAGCCAGCGTACCACAGGCTAGAGTCGCCCGACGACGCGGCGGCGGCGGCTAAGCCCAAGTCCTCCAAATTCAATTTCAGACGACGGCGCGTCCGGTGGACTCTCTTCGGCGTTCTGATCTTCGGGACGGTGACAATCATCCTGCTCGCCACGCTGCTGACTCGCCATGCAGTCGGCGGGTTGGGTACTATATTCAAGGTACAGCTCGATTTGTTTTCATCTGTTGCGAATTTAGATTCTTTGTTCTTTAAGGTAGGCGTGGAAAATATCTGGTTTTCTTTCCTTTCTGTTATTATTATTTTTATCTTGAAGGGAATTTGGCGAATCAATAGTCAATGAATGGCCAATTTCCCGGGACGAACTGCCGATGGTCTGGAACTGCCGATGATGGCTCAACTCCGGTTACCACCTTCTCCATGGACTCGACCTGAACCATCTCTTCTATGTTCTGCGTCTCCTCTCTCTTCAGTTATTGCTTGTTTGCTTCGCTCGTTGCAATTGAAGATTTGATCGTCTACATTTTCACACGTTCTTCCTGTGATTCATAAGCTAACATGATGGCACAGAAAACATGCAATCTCAATCTAACACAAGGCAATTACCTAGGTCAGGTCATCGGCCCCAGCGCGTCTTCACCACGCGCCATCCAAGCATACCTCGGCATCCCGTATGCCCAGACGACAGCGGGAAACAACCGTTTCCGACCGCCGCAAGCGCTCGAGACCACCGCCCAGGCCGATGTTACTTACCACGCCCTCAAGTGGGGACAGATCTGCCCGCAGGGAAAGCCCGAGATCACCGGACACGGCGAGAACTGCCTCAACGCGAACATCTACCGGCCGCATTTTGGCGATGATGCGACGGAGATCGCAGCCGAGGAGAAGCGGCTGGGCGTGGACAGCAAGAAGTTGCCTGTCGTGATATACGTGCACGGCGGCGGTTTCAACTCGGGCAGCGGCCGGGAGAGGAATATGGCCAGCTTTGCGGCGTTTGCCGACTCTCCCCTCATCGCCGTCAGCTTCAACTACCGCGTCGGCCCGCTCGGGTTCTTGCCCAGCGCTATCACGGCTAAGCAGGGTCTGCTGAATATCGGCTTGAAGGACCAGCAGTTCTTCTTCGAGTGGGTGAGGGACAACTTACCCGCCCTCGGTGGTGATCCCGATAACGTCACGATCATGGGGCTGAGTGCAGGTGCTCACTCGGTAAGACATTGTCTCGTTCATAGTTGGAACTACCGTGAAACTAGCGGCTAACGAAGCTTATACAGATCGGACACCACTTAATATCCTACGCGCCAGCGAACAAACTCAACGACAAACCCCCTCCCTTTCAGAAAGCGATCATCGAATCCGGCGGCTCAACAGCCCGTGCGGTGTTCGTTCCCAACTACAGTCTCCACGAGACGCAATTCCAACAATTTCTCAAGGCATGCGGTATCATGGAAGTGATAGACGACGACATGCTCTTCGACAAGCTTCGCGCTCTCTCCTACGACACAGTCGTATCCGCAGGACAAACGATATGGGGGGCATGGGACGCCAGTCTCCGCTGGGCCTTCCAGCCCGTGATCGACGGGCCAGGCGGGGTGATTCCCGACCTTCCTCTCAACTCCTGGCAAAAGGGGAACGTTCTCCGGATCCCGATTCTAACCGGCTTCAACACCAACGAAGGCGCCATCTTCATCCCGCAAGGCCAGAACAAGGCCACCGCCGTGCGTAATCTATTAGGCTCCATCATCCCCGCGCTCAACACCACGGACCTCAACGAGCTCGACACTCTCTACCCGGCCGTGAGCACGGCACAGGGCAAGACGCTGTACGCCAACGCGCAGGAGTCAAAGAAGTTCGGCACCGAGTTCTGGCGCCTCGACGACTCGTACGCGCACTACGCGTACATCTGCCCCGTTCTCCAGACGGCGCATTTCGCCTCCACAGCCATGGACGCGGCGCCGGTATACGTATACCACTACGCCGCGCGCTCCGCCGCCTTCGGCGCAGCCGACCACGCAGACGAAGCGCCCTTCGTAACGCATAACATGGACACGATCAGGTCCTCGCCCGGCCTATTGGCCATCGCAGACGCCATGTCCGGCGCCTGGACGCGGTTCGCAGCAACCGGAGATCCGAACCTCTCGCACTCCGGCGCGAAGGCCAACTTCACCTGGCCGCGCTGGTACAGCCCCTTCGACTCCAACGACGCGGACTCGGACGACGACGACGCGGGACGGCTCGCGCTCTTCGGCGACGGCAACGACGAGCAGATGGGCAACGCGGGCACCCATAGTCCCGGCACGGCCGTGCAGAATTCCCCCCTCACCGAGCGCGAGAAGACGCAGTGTCGATACTGGTGGCCGCGCGTCATCTATAGCGAGGGCTGGGCCACGGGGTCGACGAGCATTACGTCGAATAGCACTACTAAGGCTAAGGCGAAGCTATAAGAGCCTTGTTATTATTATTTTTCCATGTTGTATTATACCATTGCGGGATAGGAGACGTCCCCTTCGCAAACGTGGGGAGTACGGCGTTGCGGAGAAGAATATGGTCTCTGCCATTCAGCTCAGTGTCGGAAATTTTCGTTTTCGACCACGACACACACTCGGAAGCTATTATGGCTCCATATCAAGAATCGCGGAGTATCAGCCATGCACTAAATCATATGCGCCCTACCTAAGGGCACACCAAGCATCCCGCTCGTCGTGTCACCTCATACGTATTCACGGAGAATAGAAGGGCCGGGACTATCTCCCGACTTCCCTCCACATCTTGAAAGGATACAGCGATATCCTCTGGAGTATTCCTTCTGCATATCCAATTTCATATCCCATTTTAGACACCACCCACGAGGAAAAGGGCCCCCTCTCCCTAATTTGGGAAAATGGCCTATTGTATATAACATACGAGTAGATCTGTACATATAGCCAGGTCTGAAGGATTAGATTGGATTGGATTGGATTGTGTATAGACTTAAAAAGCGGCCTACGCAAGTGATTTAGCATAGCGAAATGAAATATTTACAATGCACTTTCATATAACTAGAGTATTATAAATTCTCAAGCCCCTCTATGTGAAGATGGTGCCTAGTCGTCAGAAACCTTGCCGAAAGAAGCTTGTTGTGTGATGACTCTATACAACCTTAGCAGACGCCATCACTATATACCGGCAGAAAGTGTCTTTGACTCCTGCTGTTTTGCAAGACTGATATACGCGGGGTTTTCACAAAACACGGCTCATTCATCGCAAACTTCAGAAATCAGCAAGAAGTTTTGGATTTTTATATACACCATATTACCCAACTGGGTAACAAAGTTGACAGTGTGTCGTCTGTCATTTTGAGTCACCATCACAGGGAGGTGATTTCTCTACCATGTTTAGCTCAGGACGTCAAGTTCTCCCCCATATAGATCCAACAACTTCTCAATCCAACCAGGAAGCCCTGTCCCCTGAGAATGCGTCCCCCCAAGAACCCAACAATAAACAAAAACCAAAAATTACTGTACGTGGTTGGAGTAAATCCAGATATTATGATCCAATGTTTGAGAATATGTAGGCTAAATATGTACCGGAGATGTCAGACAGAATACTGTATTTTGAACCGACTTTCAATTCAGGGATTTCTGACGAGAACGAGCTGTTATAGTTGAAAGGAATATCGTAGCCCGTGTATATACCGTGAAATGTCTCACAAATACCGCAAGCTTTTGCACAGCTGCCAGACGACAAGCTGTCAGGCAATCCTTTTGGTATGTGACATAATGGTATGCATAGTGCTGAAGAATTAAATAAAAAATTGGGTATCAGTATGATATAAGGCGCGAAGGCGTGCCGAGATCGTCGTTGTCCCTGTAATCAGACATAGTGTCGTGTGTGAGGTGTTATACAACAACTAACGAATATGGTGTGCGGTGTGTGATATGTAGTCTGGGTAATGAATTGGAGAGCACAGTTGAGATGGCAGCGAGCTGATGTTGAGAAGTGGATGCGATGGAAAATTTCCAGGCGGACGAGCTGAAAGACAATCGAGACCAACCTTATTCCCTTGATTGGCTGCTTAATCCCTAGAAGATGCTTGCAAGGTGTGGCAATTTCGCAGGTTCATTTTCACTTTTTTGTTCCCTTGTATTTTATCGGAATATTGGGCCGAGGTCCGTACCATTAGAAGTTCTGAGAGATACCAGCGCTTTGTTGGGGATAGGGAGAAGGGTTTTCAATCCGCGTGTTTCGTCTAGCCGGGTTATCACGGATTACTGGTTGAACTTGACCACCGTTCGGATTGTCGGTGTATGGATCGCTATAGGGGTTACTGGAACCATACTGGTCGTAATAAGCAGCACCTCCGTAGGCCGGATTTTCGCCAGAACCATCAGATCTTCCCGCAGCGCTGTAGGAAGACGAGGCATTCGAAGGACCCCGGTGGACATTGCCACGGTTATCGGCGGAGTTAGGGCCCATGGCACCAAGGATCTCACCTTCGGGTGTATGTGATCCGTCGCTCATCAAAGGTTCGCCTGATCTCGAGTCAGAAAAGTTTCCTTGGGCCGGGGAGGTTCCATCGGAATAAGCCGCACCTGCTCCGGACATGGTCGTTGAAGCCTTGCGGCCTGTAGATCCCGCCAGTGTGGTTGATCCCCAACCGCGATATCCGGAAGATCCATCTTCTTTCATTTCATATGTACCCGCGCCGCCAACGTTCGGAAGAGTAGGGTCATTTGGATTGTAGGCATAGTCTTCAACTTCTTTCCTCCTTTCCTCCTCGGCATGCATGCGTTGCTTACGCCTCCTCCAGAAAAACAAGCCGGCGAGAACTATCAAGGCTACACCAGCGATGGGGACGACAACAGCAACGGCGATTGTACCGTTTTGATCTAAGCTTTTCGATGACCCATTGCCTCCTGAGTTCAAGCCCGGGGTGCCAGAAGCTGAACTGCTAGTAGTGGTGGCGGGATTTACAGAACCGGACGCGAAGGAAGTAATAGTGGTTGTTTCTGTTATACCACTGCTAGTGAAAACGCTTGTCGAGGTGACGGGCGTACTAGTTGAACTCGGGGGCGTAGACGATGACGAAGGAGGCGGTGTCTCGCTGGATGAAGACTCACTACTGCTGGAGGTTGGAGCAGGTGTGGAAGAGCTAGTAGGCGGGGGTGTTGAAGAAGATGAAGATGTCTCAGGCGGTGTTGACGTCGATGAGGGTGGCTCACTCGTGGATGAAGACGTGGGTGGAGGTGGCGTTGAAGACGATGAAGAACTGCTGGTGTCTGGCGGAGGCGTAGAGGAAGAGGATGGTGTTTCGCTGCTGCTGCTACTGCTGCTGCTGCTGGGAGCAGGCGGATCCGACGACGACGAAGTCGCAGGGGTTGTAGAGTTGCTGGTAGGAGCTGCCGACATGGTGACCTGACGCCTTTCTTGCACTCTAAAAGTCGAGCGTCGCCTGTCCAAGGGCATCTTGTTAGCACGAATGAAGCCGCGTGTCGAAGAATTGGCAGAGTAGTGAAATTCTTAGAATGAGCATGTCTAATAGAGAGTAATGTAGGCGCACAGATAACAGGCACCAGAGGGAGTAAAAATGCATTTGCGCAACAGTCGGGATCATCTTGACCGCAAGCGGGTTGGACTATGAGACGGGGTAACTGTGTGTAGATGCACAATCATGGAGTCGTGGCGTTGGGATGGTGGGTAGTTTAACAGAGACGATGTCGCATCATACCTTGTTTGAGGGGGTGGGCCCGGTGAACGGGAATGGCTTGACTACCAGTAGATGAGGATGAATGGACGATTGAGAGTTTCGAGGCGAGTGGTGTGAACTATCGGGGAGTGACGCGGCCGGAGGCGAGACGACCAGATGGGATAAGACGATGGGGGAGGCTAGGAAGAGGTAGGTAAAGGTAGAAGTAGGTAGAAAAATATGCAAGAGATCAACCAACCGGGAAAGAAAGAAAGAAAAGCTAAGTAGATGTGCAAAGCAGAGGGAAAGAGAACCACTTCTTAGCGACTGAAGATACTGTCACGGAAATGTTGCAATGGAGTGCAATGAATGGATGGATGGGATATCAATGGGCGAGAGAGCGAAGCGGGTGAGACCGAGCTAGCAGACTACCAAGACTAATGCAACGTACAGCTGTATCGTGGCGGAGCCCACTACTGTAATCTCGTGTTTCTGGTTGTGATGTTGCTCGGCCCGTATTTGCTAGCGCTCAGAGGATGATGATCAGGACAACAAGAAGACACAATTACTGGGTGGGCAGTTAGTAGAATGGCGACCGAGATGGTGGTAATGGTGTTGAGTGTATTTGTGTGTGTGTCTCCAGCACCATTAAAGGGTTTTTTCAGCGAAGTTAAATTAACATGGCTAAAAAGCAAAGCAATTAAAAGAGAGGAGGGTCAGAGGAGACCGTCTTACTGTGAGACAAGAGAGAATTGGGAATCAGGATGAGGCAGCAAAGAGGCACCGCTAGCAGCAAAGCAGCAGGGTCGTCAGGAACGGGCAACGAATCATTTGCGGCCATCTTCGATTTGTGAAATTTGCCCCGATCAGATTTCACGGCTCCACCCTTCCGTTTTGGTGCTAGGGGCCAGCTAGGGCAGCTAGGGCAGCAAAACGGCAGCGCCGGCGGGGAGGAAGCACTGCCATTGCCATTGAATACCCCGTCTTCGTGTTGCATCGCCCTCGTTGTTGCATGCCAGATGGCAAAAGCTGCCAGACATGGCTTAGATTTGCAGCCTTAGTGTACCGGCATAGGTAGGTGTCATCCAAGCTTGTCTCTGATGATGCAGATGACGGCTGCAGAGCACCGAGACCACCACCACACCACAGCACCAATATGGCATCTTACATACAGCACTACTCAACAAAGATCGAGGCCGCTACGCATTGCCATCAAAAGTGCCTAGGTATGCTTGCTCGTCAGTCAGTCATTCAGTTCTGGTAAGGTTTTCTTCAACCCATGGCTCTAATTACTAAAACCAGTAATTACAAGTACAGAACAGGCACTTTGACTTTCTTAGTTATCCCAATGACTTACACCCGTTGTTTCACACGCTCTCCGTGGCAGCGTCCGACATGCGGTACACTGCATATCCCGCTGTATACCATTTGCAGAAATTAATAAAGGCTTTTTTTAAGGTTGGCATGCCGGCGCCGGTAACGTAGCGCAAGTGCGTCAGCCCAAACCGCCTGTCAAACGTGTATAAACATAGTACCTACCTAAGTATAGGTATGCATGAGAGGACGCCACCGGCAGCCACAACTTGACAATCTCTGCGTCTCTCCTTAGCACAACAGCTTGCTTATCTTATACATGACATAGTATGGCTGATACGCCGGAAGGGTGTCGTTTGACTGGTCATGAGTCCTGGAGCTGAACATTTTCGAAATGAACTCTGTCTCGTCTGTGTCTTTCACCTGCAAACCCCGCATGATGGTGGCCTGCTACTTTTTACCCAACAAAAACTTCCTGCAACGCTCACCATCTATCTCTGCGGCGCCGTTAGAGCCCGATAGGTCGGTCGACCAGCCATTGAGCCCCCAAATACCACTGCTACAGGTTTGTTGCTACGCTGCATTGTACTTCAACAATCAAGACAGCCAATTGTGTGAATCGAATCCCCAGACTACTAAACTTACCAGAACATAGCCTGCTTCAAGTTCCGCATGCATCCTGCAACAGACAAGGCCCCTCTTTTTTCCTACTCTGTTTTTAATCGCACTAACGCTGCGCCGTAATTCGCTACCAATCAGCATAGTAGTGTCGAGCGGCCTCAAAAGTTTCCACGCCGGCCCAGGTACTAACTAAGTCGACTGGCATTCGAACCGTCTTAAAAATACACGATTCCTTCAAAGTAAAAAATTGTTTCGCTGTAGCATGTCTAGATCTTAGGTCTTATCATTTTATATGGCTATTTACTCCAGAGAATTATCTTAATATGAATTGACCTATTTATATCTCGACGTTCGGCGTCATTTCGATGATCCAGTAAACTTGTGAATGTAATTTACCCGAATTGACAAATGACGCCATGACCTAGTTAAGTACACCCAAAGCCCAGAGATTTGTGGTCCACAAATGATTGCGATAGAGGCATCTGGGCAACTCCAAAAACTTGGACTCGGAAATACTTCATCGAGGTAAAACCCGGGCGGAGCAGCTGGGCTAGCTAAGCTACATACCGTAAGGCAGCCGAAATGGCGAGCGTAGGGCGTTATCACAACATGCTAGTATGTTTCGCATCCTTCGGTCAAAATGGCTTCCTAGGTAGTGCCTTTCTAGAAAACTAGAAATGGCGTTTTTAGCTACTGTATACCGGGCTGAATCTAGAAATTGCTCTTTATTTCACTACTATGCAGACCTGTATGTTAAGTATGTGATATATGGATATATGATATATGTTAGAAATTGAGAAGAGACTCGTACTATCGGATGATCTTATGTAACGTATCAATCGCAACGTTAAAGAGGAAAGGAAAAGTCACTGACATCATAACTCACTTCGAGATCTTCCGAGAAAATTAGGGAAATCAAGGTACTACCTATGCAATCTTACGTAGATGCGTGGTTTATTCCCCGTCTATAATGGCCAAAATACTGTCGGGTCTATTATTACCTCTCCCCAGGGCTCGGCCCAGGGTTACTCCCTAGGCAGCGATTATCGCCGTCTGTGCTTTCCCTGTTCTGAATTGTTAAGCAACCAAAATTACCTACCTAAATCAGATACGGCGCGGATTTTTCAACTTGCGCCGTATTGTGCTGTTCGGTCCGGACAGGCGGCTCGGGGATGGGAGTGGCGAAGGAAGACCCAGTGGATGAGATCAAACCCAGCTGAACAGAAACCCGACGGCTTACGGGCGAACATTTTTTTAAGTCTCACTATCTTCACAGTGTCGGTGTCACAATCGTCTGCAGCTCGACCCTCTTGAGACGGCGCGAAATTCGGCTTAGGTTACGTAAATCGCTGCTCTACGTATTCATTAGAAAGTGTTACCCGAACTATCCGAGGGTTGGCATTTGGTCTACGAATCGCCTATGTTATATGATAAGAGAAGGTTCGCTGCTCAATATGAGCATCGCAAGTAAATTGATTTGGTTCAACCTGTCTCCTATCATAGCCTAGCCGGCTATGAACAAACGGAAGAGGCGTTTATCTTGTAAGTAACAGGTAGGTGTTTGCTTGGCCCTATATTGCTTTCTATATACGTGACCGAATAAGCCCGCCATGCCAAAGATATAAAGTGCCGCAAGAGCAGGTTGGTAGCCGGTTCATAAATGGTGTCCAGGTAGAGAGGAACAACGCCTTGACACCATGTTTTGGAAAGGTAGTAAAAGAAAAAGGGCATTAACAAATACAGTATATCAAAAATCCGTCGGACCGATTGGCGAAATGCCGACAGATGTAGTTCCCAAGTATAGCCGATCCCATCTATTATCAACTCCCTTGCTATGATGTTATGTGTGTATATATATACCGAGAGTGTGACATCGAATGTGCCGAGGTGGTGTTGTCGTGCGTGTCATGAAACGAAATAGAGAGAAGCAGACTAATCACGCATACCCCAGTTCGGCTTCAACGTGGTGTTAAGAGCCGCCTGCGTGAAGACCTGGTCGCCCGGCAAGCGGCTGACTCGCCCAGCACCAGCACGGAGCGCATTCAGGCCGACGCCTGATATGCCACTGTGCATGCTACGTACACTACCCGTCTCACTCATCGCCTCAGGGTCCTTAAACCGACGCGGTGGAGCGAAATCGAGACCAGTAAAGGTGCTGGATTTACGTAGCAGGTGTCTACAAAACATTAGCAGTGTACCTCTTTCAAGTTCATCATATATCATATATACTTACGGGCTGGGAAGGGCCGGCGTGTCCTCGAACGCACTGACCAATGGCGAATGGACAGGCGTGTTCATCCTGTATGGAACGCGCTCACCAAGAGGGCTCTGGGATCGGCCAGTTGCGTATTCTCTGAATGTCGGTGGAGGGGCAAAATCGATGGCACCCGTTATAGCAAAAGAATCGTCTTTTAGCTTGGAGGGAGTCGGCAGGGAGTTCAGAGCAGCAGGAGGGGGCAAAGGCTTCTTGGGCTGTCCCACGAAGCGAGGATTTGAAGCTGATGAGCCTGGTCGTGGGCTCCTAGGGCCCCATCCGCTACCTGACATGGTTGAGCCAGCTCTTGGCCTTCCTGGCGGACCACCAGGCATAGGGTGACCCATGGGAGGACCTCGAGGTCCCGGAGGTCCACGTGGTCTAGCTCCGGGTCCGGGCATAGGGCGTCGGTTGTTCGGAGGTGGAGTCATAGCACGGCGAGTAACTGGCTGGGCATATGGCATGACAAAGGCATTCGTGTCAGGATCAAAGTAGGCCGCCTCACCCATGTAGCCTGTGTTGTCCTCGTAGTATCCCCCTTGCTGTGGCATCGGGGGCCTGTTCTGGTCGGCCTTGCTGTCATCGAAATATTCCTTGTAGAATGAACGGATGCGGTTGGCTCGGAATTCAGGATCCTCTGATTCAAGGAAATCATCAGGGGGCAGAGGTCGGAGACCAACAGATAGCCTCCGATTGTCCTGATTGGGTACACCCAAGCCAGCCGATTGTGGGTGCGGCTGCTCATGGTTGAGTGACATGTGGAGCTCATCTTCATCTCCTTGTGAGCTGAGCCGGTTGTCATCGAATTGCAAGTGATCGGCATAACTTTGGTATTCTGCGATTACACTTGGAGCATTGATAACTGGCATCGACTCCTTGCGTGGCGGACGAACCGGAGTCGGCATAGTGGGCTCGGAGGTTTGAGAAGTGGATGAGGCCTGAGACATATGACGATTCATTATACCCAGGCCGTCAGGGACCTGGCTGTTGGATTCAACGGGAGGCAAAGAATCTCTCTCATTGACAATCTCAGCTACCATTGGCTGAGGCCCTTGCTTTGGTTCCATAGAAGAAGGACGAGAGTCTTGAAGAGGTGACTTGCGAGTCGCAACAGCTGGCGGCTCCTGAACTAGAGGAACTTGAGGTATACCAGGCCCGTCATCAGTAAATCGGAACTCATTGTTAGCAGGAACAGAAGGTGTTTCATCCTGTCGGGCCTTAGGGTGAAGTTGGGCGACAGGAAGCGGTGACGGCAACGGAGATGCTGGCAGCGGAGAGCGGGGAACATCGGCACTCGGACGAGTTCTAGCTGTGTAGATAGATGATGCTCTATTGGCGGGTCCCCGTTTAAAGGATCGCAATGAACCAACATCACTACCAGCATAGTCTGCCACAGGTCGATAAGGATCATCGTTCTGGTGGAGAGTCTTAGCGAGAGAGTTGAATGACTCCCGGGAGTTGTGCAGTTCGGGAGGGAGAAGATAAGGGCTGGAGAGGTTCATATCCATCGACAACTGGGTTTTGTGAGTTATATCCTTCTCTTTACCAAAGAAAGCGCTTTTTCTCTTGTTGCCCTTCGGCTGCACCGCGTCCTGCAGACCAAAATCCATAGATTTGAACTTATTCGCCGCTTCTTCACGTCTTCGTCTCATAACACCTTTCCGCCAGAAATATGCCAACGCAGCGATAGCAGCTACCAGAGGAATTCTGAAAACATGTTAGCCAACCGCCAGGTATAATGGGACAACATTTAGACTGACACCACACTGATAGCAATGGTCGTTGTGTTGGAGTCGCCCGACGGTGCCTCGGCGCTATCTCGAGCCGCAATCTGTCCGACGCTACCTCCCAGTTCTAACGGTTCATGTATGCCGGAATTAAGACCGTCTACTTGACTCGCTTCCTCTAGGTCAACCTGTGCCCGCCGGGAATACAAGTGATAGGAGCCATGGCCATGGCCATGGGCATGTCGGTGGATCATCGTTTTAGTAACACTCAAGCTGTCTTGGCCTAACCAACGAAACAGCTCTTATTGGGCGCAAAATCCAGTAGAAGGTGATTAGAAGAGATATTCAGGATCGATATTTGGGTCAGATTAAAGACGCATTCTATTTCGATTGACAGTGCTCGTTGATGTCGTTATATTCAGTTGTAATTAATACGAATCACTCTTCGGTGTTTCGAAACGTTCAAATCAGCAGCCGATAGCTAGCATGAATGAGGGACTTCGGTGAATTTCAAAATGAATGACTTGAAAGTTAGATTGAAAGAATGGCACGCCCACTGGCAAGCAGTTGGACTATTGTCTAAGGACTGCTAGGCTTCCCAAGGACGAGATGGTGGAAAGAGAGGATGAAGAAAGAAAGGAAAGGTGAATAAGACCTAGGAGAGGGTTAACAGGCCGAGTTGCTGCAAGTACCATGTACCGCTTCGATCGGGGGAAGTTCAAAGTTAGCCAGCGAATGAAAATCTGGTATAGGGGAAATGAATGAAGGGGGTGTGGAGCGCTCGAAGGTCGGTGGGCGAATGAAACAAGATTCCACCATATGTGCACTGTTCTGGCCCTTGCGGCGCTCTCTCTACACAGTAACCCGAATAAAAAGGTGCGGACAAGTGAGTGTCCCGTCATCCTTAACACTGTGTCTTAATATGTGTGGCCGAATTAGCACCAAAGCCCTGGAAGATTTGCAACGTTAGAAGGGCACTAATGCAGGAACTGTGCACAATTCAGCTGGATGTGGACATGGATCATGGGTTCTGTTCCGGAGATTCGAAGGAAGTTTGTTTCTGTTGGTTAGGCTGCCCAGGATTCGGTTTGGCTGGAAAGCCCCTTTCCTGCAACTTTCGCTCATTAGAATGAGCTCACTGTGTTACTATTGCCAGGCGGTTCCTCGAGATCTTGCTTTTTTCTCCCTTTTCATTCTCCCTTTGAACACAGAATAAGCAACCCGGTTTCGAATTCATAGTCATTAGTTTGGTAGGCAGCTGGCCTAAGCTTTGGTAAACAAGACAGACCTTAGCAATCAACCTGATATCATGCCTTTAACACGTTTAGGAGGCGATCAGGTTAACTGCCAGGCCTAGGAGACATCGCGACATGTGCCCTTGACTGATAGGGGGTCTTCAGACTACCGAAACGAATTGGAATGATTTCCGTTGTGGAGTTCGTCAAGTCATCGGCTGTGCACGCCCAGATGCACTAAAGCTAGGTAAGCCTTGTCTTTCAAGCTAAGTTCGGAAGCAGACGTTGTCTTGACGCTTCTGTGCAATTGTTGATCCTGACAGCTGTTGTGAAGTATAGAAATTCGGCGTTGACTATTAACCTTCCAATGTCATTATTATTATTATTCAGATAATTTATTCGAGTCAGACGTCGATCTGTGTGAGCCAACCCAATTAAAAGCACTTTCAATGTGAGTTCGTCTGATAAAAACCCGATGAGTATTCGAGAAGCCAATTCTTCTCGATTTTGGTGATATCACGGATAAATGTCTTGTTGCCCGTCTCCATGACCTCGTGGAAAATGACCCAGTCAGCTTTTCGATTGAACATTAGGGAGCTAGGGTGAGCATAAAGGACCGTTCCACCTTCAACATTTCGGTAACTCCCATCAGGCTGCATTTTCGCAGCATGGGCAAAATAGCCTGTCGTGAGACACCTGCGAACTCGGTCTGCTGTTCCCTCGTGGTGTGCTTTGGTGCCTTCATCTACGCCAAGGCCAAACCGTTCCAGATAGCGTTTCAATTGTGCGCGTATACTCACAGCTCGAGTTAATGCTTTGAAATTAAGGTAGTTGTCGTGGCAGAATCTGGATTCTTTCTTTCCCTTTGTCACGAAAGCTTGATAGACATTGAGGAGCGTTAGGTGATCTCCCTCTTCCGCGGCAAACTTACGCCTTGCAGACTCCATTTGCTTCTTGTTTCCATCTTGTTGGACCCATACGGCACCTCCAAGGCTTGTCATGGCTGCTATTGTGAGAACTTCATTTATACAGTCAAAGGAGGGCGCGCTCAGAAGCGTCTTTGCCATCATCGGCTCAACGGCGAGCTCTGCCATTCGCATGCCCAGCGGCCGTGTAAGCTTTGCGTATTCATCAAGAGCACCTAAAGCATATAGCAACTCTGTTGCTTTCATCATGAGCTCCGCAGGTGGTGGTGTGAGATAGTCGAACCGGACTACATTATCGATGCCAAGCGCTTTGAGTTGAAGTATGAATGGCGCAAGATTCGACCTCTGTATTTCTGGCGGATTCATATCAGGTAGACTTTGATAAGCATCTTCAGTGAAGAGCCGAAAACACTTTCCGGGCTTAGTGCGGCCAGCCCTGCCGGCTCTCTGTGCAGCCGACGCTTTGGATATCGGAGTGACCGTCAAAGACTCTATGCCAGTCCGGGGGTCAAAGGCTCTGAGTTTTACAAATCCCGAGTCAATGACGTAAACAATGCCATCAATTGTCACGGATGCTTCGGCTATATTGGTAGAAAGTACAACCTTTCGCGTGTTTTCTGGCGGCGCATCAAACACATACATCTGCTGCTCTGTCGTCAGGCCCGCATAAAGGGGTAGAGGCAGGAGTAATGGTGCCCCAGATGGGAGATTGGTTGCCCGTTTAGCGATGGTCTGAACAGCGGAGTCAATCTCCTCCCGGCCAGTAAGAAAAACAAGGATATCACCATCTGGCTCAGTATTATGTATATCGAAGACCGTGGAGATTACTTTCTCAATATAATCCTCTGCTGGCGATTCTAGATATAGCACGTCGATTGGATACGTCCTACCTTTTAGGCTAATGATTGAGCCGATTTGGTTGAGTGAACTGTCTGCGGGCTCCTGATTCTCAGAGGGTGCAGAGAAGAAGCTTAGAAACTCTTCGGCCTGGAGCGTGGCACTGCTGATGATTATGCGGAGCTCCGGCCTGCGCCGCCGGATTTTCTTCAAGAGTCCGAGGAGGATGTCGGTACTTATAGATCTCTCATGAGCTTCATCCACCATAATAACAGAGTATCGGGAGAGCAAAGGATCCACTAGGGCCTCGCGAATGAGGAGCCCGTCAGTCAAGAACTTGATGCGCGTAGCAGCAGACGTGACATCTTCAAATCGAATAGAGTACCCGACCTCCTTGCCCAGCTCACAGCCATACTCTTCGGCTACCCTGATAGCAACGGTCGTAGCAGCTACTCGTCGGGGCTATATATGTCAGAGCACGCAGAGCATCAGGGCAGGTGGACAGACCTACTTGAGTAACGGCTATCAGCTTTCCCTCAGCACACCAGCCTGCATGTTCAAGAAACTGGGGGATTTGTGTGGTTTTTCCCGATCCCGTCTGGCCGACCACAATGGTGACAGGGAATGTTTCGACGAGATAGAGCAAGCTATCGTGGTGTTTGGTGATGGGAAGAAGGGCAGCAGGTTTATGCAGAGCTGGAATGAAGCTCGAGCCCAAGTCAAAGTCTGCCATGGCTGGAACCTCGGATTAGGTAACAGAGTGTTGCGGGCTTCAACTCAGGACAATTCCTCAGATTTATCATTATGCGTAATACAGGTATCAAACTTGAACCCAAGACGTCTACTCGGAGGTAGCCCCGAAATTCGGTGGTTGTTCCTGTAGACAGGTAGATAGATACCTCTACTTAGGTTAGGTATGAAGGTAAGTAGGTAGCTATAGTGCATGCATACACCCCCGGGTGTGGCGTGGGACAGCTTAGTTAGCTCGATTATGTGGCGCAGGCAACAACATGCGTCACTGGCTTTCGTCGCAAAGGGTCGCCAAGGTCGCCCCTCCTTTGGGCTGCAGTAATGCTGTATGCTGTATGCTGCCAGGCCAGGCAACGTCCATATGCACGACCTTCATTCCTGTACATTAGCCCACCAGGGTCCCTCATTGCATGCAACTTGGATATTGACTCGTCATCCAACAAACTGCTGCAGAATTCAGTAGTGCCTCCGCTTCGTAGACCGGTCCTATAATAATATTTATCGCATCAATTCATTCCACGTCGACCATGATGTCCGCTTCTCCTGACCCAGTAAGTTTCCGAATTAGCGGCTCAGATTTATGCCTAGGACGGCATAAATTCCATCCATCCTCTATCCTCTCCTCTCCTCTCCTTATACAGCAGCACCTCCTTATACAGCAGTACAGCTCCCCGTCCGTGCTGCTCCTCTGTGTAGAGATGCTAACGAAGCACGCGCTGTTCTTAGACTAAACCCAAAGACAACCCGACTTCGCCATCAGGCGCAGCCGCGCCCGAGTCTCCTACTACTGTACGGCCCTTCGATATGGACGACGACGACGTTCCCGAGACTGGCGTGCTCAGTAACTCGGCGACAACAGCCCCTACCACCGCCACAGCAACTGCTCCTGCAGGGGAGATGCCGCCTACGCAGCCACCACGGCCACTCACGACTCAGCAAAAGAATGAGCAGATCCTCAAGGAGGCATTTCCGAGTATAGATGCCGCCGTCATCAAGGCCGTGCTCGCCGCGAGCGGTGGCCAGATTGACCCTGCCTTCAATGCGCTCCTCGGTAAGGAATCCAGCACCGACGATGCCTCTTACGGGCCCGAACTAACGAGATAACCAGGCATGAGTGACCCTGATGCTGTTCAGAATGACCCTCCCAGAGAGTCAGCTCCCCCGCCGAAACCACCGCGCCCGGCCAACCGCGCTCCACTTTCTCAGATGGAGGCTGACGAGCTCTATGCTCGCCAACTCGCTGAGCACTACGATAATGTCGGCGCTTACGAGGCAAGGACCATGAACCGTGGCCCTGGTGGCCAGCCCCGACGTCAAGCGACAGGCTTGAAGCCTAACGAGATGTACGATCGTGAGCACAACTTCATCGACGACGACCTCCCAGTCATCACAGAAAATATTCGGAAAGGATTCGTTGAAACCCAGACCAAGGTCAACTCATGGTTCACCAATCTAAAGAAGAAGATCGATGGCGAATATGATTCAGACGAAGACGAAACCCAACCCTCCAAACACCGGCCCCACGGTGGCCCAGGTAGAAGGAGCGGAGAAGGTAGCCGCCAAAGTACAGATTATCACCGCTACGATGCGGATCCACAGGTTCTAAGCGACGATTTCGCGGGAATGAGGCTTAATCCAGATGGCAGTACGTATCGCCTTACCGTATTTTAGATGTCTTGGGCTAATAAGGCTGCAGGACCCTCTCAACAACAGTCTAACAACCCTAACCTCAATAAGCCACTTCCGACTGGCACCTATGGCAAGCCTGACAGTCGTAAGGTTGCCTTCAAGGACAGCGTGGAAGACATCGGCTTATACGACGCGTCGCCGAAGATGCCTCCAAAAGATGGTGCTGCCAGTCAACCTGGTAAGCAGAGCAAGTGGCAGCCATTATCAACCATCGAGCCTAGCCCAATTGCCGAGAATGATCCTTTCAGCTTAGGGGACAGCGAGGACGAGAAGGATTCGAAGGGCGGCAGCAAGGAGATCAAATTAGAAGATACCGAAAGATTAAAGGCAGCAACTGCTGACGCTATGGCGGATAGTCTAGTTGGGTCTTCGGCAAAGGGTACCGATGGCAAGAAAGAGTAGTGTGCCTAATTATGAACTCACGACGTTGCAGGTTAAAGTCTTATTGTCTACCGGCCAGGTTCGGTTCGGCGAACTCATCTTTTCTTACTCATCGCCATCGTGGGCTAAGATAAGAGGTCCTGGATTCTACAGTCTATACTAAATATCTCTAGTTGAGGTGTAACTCAGGTTCGGGGCACATACATACTGCAAATATTCCTATGGAGAAGCTTCCTGCAGAATTACTCGTGTGCAACATGTAATGATAGACGGACTTGCTTCTAATCCCGACTTTGTCGTCGTGCCGTTCATTCGATTCATTAAAAAATGTCTATCTAGCCACAGCCCATCGGCTCCTATTCTCTCATTGGACATATCTATACGACCTTATACGACGTGCGTTGGTAATTCCTGTGTTACAGTAGGTGGATGTGATTAAATTTTATACTGTATACTTTATCCCCACGCCGGCTATCCTAGCTTCCGAGACTCTCCCTTATCCCTTCTCCATCATCCCTTACCCAGCCAGCACAGGCACGGGACCCGGCATAACGCACGTCATGGCGAATGGCTCGAATGGTAGTCGTACGGAGTACGCCTCTTGCTCCAATTATGACGGCGCTTATGCACGGTCCTCTCCAGTCAGTTATCTAAGCGCGTAGATACGCCTATCAGTACAGTATATTATACCCATATATATGAAACTCTTTTCCGTAGTTATACTGCGAGTGGAAGATCAGCTTTAATGATCAGGTGAGTGTGCCAGTAAGGGGAGGCAGAAAACGGTGAGATCATGTAGCACAGTGCCCTACATACTACGTAGCACCACATTCGCAATTGTGAAAATGTCAACGTCACCAGCCCTACCCGAGTATCCCTAGTCTACTCCTCCCCACTCCCTGACTAACAACGATTTCCGTACGCAAACGAGGGCCACCATGTTATATCCAAGACAGGCAGCTTCGTGGGTTACCAATGAAATCCCTCGACACACAATCAACGAAGTAAATCCGAGTTCAGCTGGCGGCTTGCGGGCCCGAGTATCGTTCCGAGGACCCGCTGCCTGGTGCACTTTCTGCGATTTTCCCTTATTTAATAAATGGCGCTGGCCCATTATTTCGGGCGTCTGTTGTTACTTGATCACAATTAAACTGAATCCTTATCCGAGACGGCCAAAACCCGAATCATGGCGGGGAATATGGGTGCCACATGGGCGGAGCGCCCCAGCTTCGGATCACTTGCGCTAGGTGCCGTAGTTTCGGTATGCTCCCGTAAAGAAGGTAGTCGTTTACAAAAGTTATGGTTCTCTAACGGCTATTTGAATAGGCACTTGTATGGCAAATAGCCAGTATCATCTACAATATCTACTTCCATCCTCTACGGAAGTTCCCCGGCCCATTCTTGCAAAGGGCGTCCGGGCTCCCGTGGGCTCTTCTGCACGCCGTCGGGGTGCAAGCCCACAGGACGCAAAAGCTCCATGAACAATATGGCCCCGTTGTGAGGATTGGACCGAACCATCTTTCATTTACAGATATCAAAGCATGGAAAGATATATACGGGCATCGTGTTGGGAATGATCTTCACGGTATGTCCATGTTGTCTCACCTATCGTGTCGTTTATGTGACTTAGCTTGCTCCAAGCCAGCTGGCCCAACACGTTGGTTAACACTCACACCCTATAGCAACCGAGATGAGCAAGTCCAGAATGTTCGTCAGAAGCATCCGAGAGCTCCCTACCTCCATCATCAATGCTGATCGCGAGGAACACTCACGATTCCGTCGTGCCTTGTCTCATGGCTTTTCTGATTCCGCGATGCGGCAGCAGGAGGCCGAGATTGTTAAATATGTAGACCTCTTGATAGAGCGTCTTCATGAGGAATGTGACCAGGGAAATAAGAAACTCAATCTTGAAGCCTGGTTTAATTGGACCACGTTCGACGTCGTTGGCAACCTCGTTTTCGCGCAGTCCTTCAACTGTCTCAAAGACGGCAAAACTCACCCCTGGATCGAGTTCATTTTCAAGAGCGTCAGGGGCGGTGCGATGATAGTGGCCATGAATTATATTGGTCTCAACGAATTGGTACAAGTCTTGTTCAAGTTGGGCAGTTTTTCGATCAAGCGAGTGCAGGCATATACCGACGCGATGGTGGAATCGCGACTGTCTATGAAGCAATCCCGAGAAGACCTGTTTGAGGGTCTTGTAAAGAGGCGTGATGACTGGGTAGGTGTTTCTGAAGTTCAAACGATACCGCCCAAAAGAACCCTTCTGACTTGATGGGTTTCATACAGAATCTATCGTTTAAAAAACTCTCGTCAAACGCATTCATTCTGGTCCTAGCTGGTTCCGAGACGACAGCAACAACGCTTTCCGGTGCTACTTACCTCTTGCTGGAGCATCCTGAGGTTTTGGAAAAGCTCAAGCACGAGGTCCGGTCGAGCTTCCAGGACGCTAGCCAAATTAATATCAACACTGTGGGCAATCTGAAGTATATGCTCGCGATCCTCAACGAGGCACTGCGTCTATACCCCCCTGTGACAGCGGGCCTCGTGCGCACTACGCCAAAGGGAGGTGCCGAGATTGCAGGTCACTTCGTACCGGAAGGCGTAAGTATCTAAATTTCTCGGTAAGGGGACTTCAGAGGTACTAACACGACATCTTAGACGCTCGTAGAAGTGCAGCACTGGGCAGTGAACCACAGCAAAGACAACTGGGCCAACCCATGGGAGTTCAATCCCGACAGATTCCTTGGCACCACCGAAGAGGCTCTGCAGGCCGGCAACAAGCTCGAGGCGCTCCAGGCCTTCAACGTCGGTCCCAGAAACTGTATTGGACGCAAGTACGGCTTACCTCACCTCTTAAATTTCATGAAGTACCGGTTAGCTAACTTAAATAGTCTTGCCTACGCTGAGATGCGCATCATATTGGCCCGCCTCATTTTCGACTTCGATCTGAAGCTGGACGCTAAGTCTAGCGATTGGATAGAACGACAAAAGGCGTACACGCTTTGGGATCGAATTCCTCTTGGCGTCTATCTGACGCCGGTGCGGGAGGCCAAGGCTTAACCGGCACAGTCAGGCTTACGTTCAAACATGATGATTATGAGCTTTAAGCCGCAACAGGTAGGTGTTTGTGCAGGTGGTGGTCTATTATTGGCGGTTTTACGTTTCAGAAAGCTGGGTCTGCTTCGGGACCATCCGTCGCGGCCTGTATGGGCTTTTCAGCTGATGAATTGGCGCGATTTGTATGCTGAGCAATGTTACTAGGTTAGATGTTAGGCCGCTACCCTAATAAAGAGTCGTGGTGCGCAAAGGACTGCCATACATGCCTACCTACGCTGCCTCATGGGTCAAAATTGAATTCGTGTGTTTTATTCCGTAGTTCACCCAATGAATGTATTGAATCCTCTAGACGAACAGCTAGCCATCCCATCCCCACAACATTCATTGCCACATGCAGATGTCAAATAAGGGTGAGTAGATCAGTTGGGGGCTAGATTGGTAACTGTTGTACTGTTTCTAAATATGAAGCTCTCGGCTGTATGTCTTAAACTCAGCCATCGTCGAGGTTTCATCGTGTGATAAACTAGGCCAGATCAAGCATTGGCTACCGTGTGAGTGAAAGTTTACGCTGGCGACTTCATTATTCTTACTGTTTGCCTGTTTTGTGTGACTCTAATATCTAAAGGTTTTTAAGGAGCATATCGAATGAAGCAAGATGTTATCGCAAGGCGCAACAGAATGTCATTACTTACCACAAGCACGAGCTTTCTAAGAATATCTATCGCTATAATTAGCTACGTAGTTCTCTCCTTGAAGACGAGTGCTGTATTGATTCACTTGATCTTATACAGGAGAACCCTTCGATAAACGTTTCAATGGATATGATATGTCTTCCTATTCATTCCCGTGACAACGCAATTGATGGATCCTATCTATCAAGGCGTTTGGACAAACTGGTCCCTTGGTCCAGTCCTCGGCTTGACTGTTACTACCACTAAAGGAAACGGCAATATTATAATCGCCTTCATGGCCGTTTTTGTTGCCTTTGTGACCGATCGTCTTTGGAAAATTATCTGCATTGCTTTTCACAGAGTGTACTCGACAACTGAATCCCGCGATACTTTACACCATCAACGACAAGTTATCTTGCGAAATGCTTCGAGTCCCGGATCGGGGTTATCGGCTTTTCTCTGTTTACTGCTCGCGTGGCGCGGCACATCAATTCGGCGTCATCTCCGACTATGGCCCCTGATTATACTTGCGTCCGCCTCCCTTCTTGGTTTTATGTTGTCTGGAAGCATTTTTTCGGCAATATCTACCATCTCGGGCAATTTTGTTTTAAGGAACTGTGCCGGGAGTGAAAATAGCACTCAGATGGAAGAGTTTGCTTATGAGCTCTTGTTTGATAAAAGAGATGATCTTCCGGAACTAGTCCACGATGCATCAGTATATGCCCATTGCTGCTATAACAATACCGATGCTCCATGTTACATGTCTTGCGACAACTTTTTTGCCAGACGTCTACCTACCAACGAGACAGACAATCGTGCTGTATGCCCCTTCCAAGGTGAAATATGCAGTAGCACCGATGCGAATCTACGTCTCGATACAGGCTACATCGATAGTAACGACGACATAGGGCTCAACTCGCCAGCCAATGAAAGATTCGCCTGGCGATACGTCTTACACTGTGCACCATTGAAAACGAAAAACTACACCAGTCATGTTTTCCGAAGGAACAACAACAGGGTTGTAAGGTATCATTATGGATCCAGGATCGGGACTCAAAATCACGGTTCAAGAACTTACGATTACATTCTCGAGAAAGACGATGTCGACACTCAGTATTCTCTTCCTCCAGAAGATCTGACGCATTCGTCAAACCTAAACTTTGAAATTACGTACGTCAAAAAAAAAAAAAATCCCGCCATAAGCTGTTCGAACTGACGATATGTCTCAATGGTAGCGTCCTCCGTTCACGGAGAATCAACGGACATGTTGATCCCGACTCAGATTTTCAGCCGATAGCTGAACTTGATCGAGCTGACGGCGACATCATAATTGCATTCTTGTCAGGGAATGGCGTCCTCTTTCGGCAGGAGTTGGACGACGACTGGTACCAAGCCACAGTTCCCATCGTCCCAGATGACAGCGATGATTTAAAGTATCGTCCACTTAACGCCGCCTCGCCGATGGGCTGTGTTCAACAGATGCAATGGTGCAATTCGGCGTACCCCAGAGACCGTGGCTGTGGACCGCTCGCCAGCGCTCACGATGCATTTCTTGGAGCCGCGCCGTTGTTTAATCTGACGAGCGACGAACTAAACAGCCTGGGCTCTTCCAGGCCTTTCTCGTCCATAGCGTCCGGCGCGCGCTTGATTTGGCCTGCTCTGGCGGTGCTCAGTTCGCCAGCATCATCGCTTGATGTGGTAATAGCGAATCTTGGCTCGAGGTCTTTGATCTCCCAGCTCTTGATCACCAATGGAGTTCAGTGGCCCATTCCCATTAATCAATGGCAAGACGATGTTAAGCATTGGTGGGAAACAGCCCTTGCATCTGTACAGGCTACCTTTCTTAAATTAAATGTGATGTCCTTTTCGCAGGCGCCTCTTACTAGCGAAGAAGTCAAGATGTGTCAAAGTCAGGTATGCTTATTTCTGTTATTACCTCTCTCCATAAGAGTATTTATCTATGAATATTGTAATGTTGGGATCTTTAGGCTAATATTGAGTTTAGAAGCAAAGGAATACCAGGTATACCTCATTCAGCGTTTTCGCTCTTTCCTTCACCATCTTATCTGGTGTGGTTATCATTATTATTTCTTATATTCTTGAGCCCCTTTTTCACTGGCTTGCTAAGAAGCGCAAATTCAGACAATACGCTGATCTCGAATGGGTTACAAACGGGGCCTTGCAACTACATCGCCTAGCACATGACGCACATGACGAGGAGCACAGTCAGTCCTCGTGGCTACGGTGCGATGAGGAAGTTCCTATAAACAATGCCGAAGCCTTATTACCGGGTCTTGATATCAGTGATCCGGCACATCCCATGCTTGCGTGATGAATAAATTGTCAAATAGAACTAGCCTGTGGCAAGGACTTGAGACCAAGGGCTTGGAAGAGACTCCGAATTGTAATAATCATCTGGAGCTTCGAGAAGGCTATAGCAGCTGAGGCCTCGTACAAGTCTTGCCGCTCATATGATTACATACAATAATAGGTCTGTGGTGTAGACCCAATCCTTGGGCTCTGTGTGACAATGACTGTAGTTATTAATGATCCTACGTTCTTGCAAGAGATATATGGTTACTGACTCAAAGTCGAGGACCGAAATGAGAAAATAGTTCCTGACGCCGTCGTTACCCTTTTCAGTCTTCCTCTAGAACTGCATCGACTTATATTTTCTTTCATCGAGTACATGGAAGACATCATTTCTTTCGGCATCACGAATCGGTACTTTTTGCCCGTAGCCTACGAATGCGTGGATAATTACTTCATGTCGTACTATGGAGAATGGGCTGGTACGAATATCGTCTGTGTCGGTCAAGACGTTGAGCCAAATGACTACCCCCCTGGCCTATTTTCAACCAAAGAACTCGAGGCTCTACGCCAGGAGACAATCGATATAGCTATAGAGGGGTGCTCTCCCGACGAGGTACCCTTTACTCTGATGCATTTCAGCAATCCCAACGTGTCTACTATGGTGGAATGGCTCATTAGAGACATTGGAGACCTAGCAGGGGAATTATGGGGTTTATGGCGAAGCAGGTATGATGACCCTGCGTTTCGTCACATATCACCAAAGCTCTGCGCCGAAAACAAGACCTACTTCCCTACAGATCAGCAGTGGATTCTCCGAAATTTGACCACGAAACAGATAGTCCGCTCTGACGCGATTGCCCTATCACCCGATTGTATTAGTGGTCCTTTTATTAGAGGTTTGGGGTTCGGCGAGGTTGTCATGTCGCGCATTTCCTGGTCAACATCCTCGTTTGTTAGTATGGAAGATACAACTAACATCTCAAGGGGAGTGTGGGCAGGGCACTGCTTTGATATTACTACGCTTTTACGACATGAAGCTGAGACCCGCGGGGAGGAGTGGAGTGATGTGAGCGACGAAGTAGCAAGAGAGATCGCCAGCATCTGGGAAGGCAAATACGGCGCTCGTTGGCGTGAAATCGTCTGCGAGGAGCCCCCTCCCTGGATAAACTTGAGACATCGTTCTCGATACATGGTACTAAAAGAAAAAGGCATTTGGCTACGGTCATGATTTCCCTGTCATGAACGCATACTGATGGCTCAAGCTATCAATAGCGCCGCTAAGGAGATTCTTCATGAACCCGTCAATTATCGGGATTTTTGGATTATTTAGGTGATACCAATTTCAAGAAGGCCACTCACTCGCTTCAAGTATAGTCGCCGTCACCACTGACCTTTGTCCTAAAGATCGGGATTGTTGTTAGATAATCCATTCGTGACTACGGAAGCAGTGTGGGTAGTCGACTGCAAACTTGGCCAATAAGGGGGCTTGTTTTCATGTATTCAATACAGGGAGGGCAAGGGGTCTTAACGGAGGATATACTGGCAACTTAGCTATCTACGCTCCTTCAAATTTCCATTTATTTCCTTTTAACTTGATTCAATTTGGTGTTTCGACGACTTGAAGACTCTCAATTGAGAAGTGTTTGTTGCTAACCCATTCTTTGAATAGAACTGCAAGAATAAGGGCGTTGGATTTCTTCATTTTCCAAAGTCCTCCATTTATTATTGCTAAGCACGACTATATCGCTGACCATTATCACTTGCATCCAGCGGCCCTCCGAAATTGAGAACTCACTTTGTAAATCATTTGCTAAGAGCCGTAACCATAGTAAACTGCTTGGCTACTCGAATCCCACCGGGAGTGGCTGCGAAGTGCAAACCAAAACTCGAGTATCGTGTGATGAAGCTCGTTCTACAAGATAGAATCAGCAAGATCCGGGGGCCAACATGAGTGTCAACCAACCGAGAGAAAGCCGAAATAATATTTCCGGTGGCAATTCGTCTTCTCGACCGTCTCGAGCTTCGCCCGCTTGCTGCAATATTGAGCCCTTTGAATGAAGTTCCCTGATCACGACAGTGCGGCTGTTGCACAGTTCTATTCACCTATGCAGCTAGTCTCTAATTTTGATGAAGGCCATAGTCGTCGGGGGAGATATTGTGAATGTTTGATAGAATATATACCTACGTAGGTGAGGTACTAGGTAATGTGCCCGTCCTCCGTCGAAGCCTAGCACTGCTACGAGCAATGTCTGTGTCACCTTTTCCCGCAAACGAAAGAGAACTCAACAATTGGGGGTCAAATCTCAGGGACTTTGCAGTCAGGGAGGGAAAGGCTTCTCCTCGCACCGATGAGTGGCATCGGGTTGTCTCCACTATCGAAGTAGAGGAGAATTTATTATATGTTGATGTTTTCAATAATTAAAGTATATATAAATATAAATATGAACTAATATCAATATTGATTAGTTTCCAACGCCTGGAATATCATATTAAATAAAACTCCTCGTTTTTACAAGTATAATCCACTTGTTCGTAAGTTCTCAGAAAACCTATTCTTTGAAATGTTTGCAAACAACCGCTTACCGTCCGTGTCCCCTCTTCATGCTGCAAGATGAGAAGTGCAGTTAACGGGTTCGTGCCATTACCAATGCAAGTGACTAACGGCAACGCGAAGATCTTGGATGTCGTTGAAGAAATTCTGCGTAGAACAGAAGGAGGATAATCAGAGGTAAAATAGCTCTGATCCCGATGGCGAGTTCCCTTGGGCCATTCAAAAGGCTGCTCTCGGCTTGTATCGTTTATGTGCTCGGGCCCAAAGTACAGCTCAATAAGATGCCCTTGCATTTTCAAATACGCATGTCTAACTCGTCCAGTGGGATCGGCTGAGCCCATTCTACAAAATATGCTCTGAATGCTGACCCGTTGTCGAACAACACACCCTACTTCATGGCGATAAATGATGGGCTGGAAATGAGCTGCCCATGACCAACTAGGTGCAATGTAATCGAGGGTAGTGTCTGCACTGTTTGTCGTGTTGAATCTATGATCGACTGCCTCTCTGTGTTCCCAGCAGAGGTCTTCAATGAGATTGTCTTCCCATAGACCAGCAAGATATCGACACTTTCTGATTGACTGGAACCTTTGGGCTATTCCCGACAATGCTGGTAGGGTATCTTCGAGCTTCGTGAGCTCCTTAGTGGAATATCTCTCGACCAAGCGATGCCACAAAATCTTGCGCTGTTGAGTCGTTAATTGGTCTAGCTGTTGAAATTGCCGAATATCATAAAAATACACAGAGTTCTGCCGATCTGAGACGGTGAAGAGCGAAGCGGAGCTGGTATCTCTTTTAATTAATATCCGTGAGGTCTTCTTGATAGTGTCCTTACACATACCAGTTACAAATATTCATGCTTGGGCATCTCCAAGAAACCTCGAGACGCCCAAAGAAAAGCACTCTCCGTGCGAGCAGCATTTCTTGGAAAGCCCAGGCTCGCCAAAATAAGGGTGCTCTTTTTCGGCTGTCTTCAACGTTGATCTTGGAACTTGACAGATGTGCAATTGCGCCATGTGTCATTGGTGTTCGAATTAATATTTCTTCTGTATCGACTAGGGGTTGTTGAACGAAGGTTTCCGGTAATGAGTTGAAAATCGTATCAAGTGAGCCGGTCCCAGCTATAGAGCATATCGTGATGAAAGATTCGCCGTATACTTCAGCCATCTTACCGGATTCCCTTTCCCAATCTTCATGATCATCCTGTACGATACAGAGCGCATCAATCCAAATATACTGTATATCTAAGCGCCTACTGATTTCAATCGCGTTTTGGAAAGTCGGCGGGATATTGGCCCAGGGAATCTGCGTCTTGTGCGAAGAAATGTTTTGCCTCGTTGTCTTTAATGAAGATGCGGTTTTACCCCAGCACCAGCTGAGGCAAGAGTAGCGCCCTTTGGCCCCCTGAGTTTCCCAAAGTGAGATGGGATCACCAGGTTTTTTGCCAATGGCCACGACACGACTTGGTAGACTCATCTCGGAAGATGACCAACACCTTTGTCTGCTGTGTTGCGTCTCGCATTCTCTGATCCATGTTCGAATTTGCTGGAATGTGTTCTCGGATCTTGTCGATTTGGGAACTAATAGTCCTTCGGGTAGACAGTTTCCAATAGCCCATTTTCGGGCCTTCTCGGTATGTGATGGACCTATCGTCCCCGTCAACCGACGAAAGGAAGCAATCGAACAAGCTTGGCAACTGACCTGATAGACGACATAACTCAAAACTTTGAGAAATACCATCGACTGTCAACTCAGCCTCGATTCCTTTTAGTCCCCTATCAAAACCTGTGCGTACAACCAATCGAGCATTAGACGGGGGCACCGAACCAAAGATAAAGGTCGCAACTTTGATGTATAGACTACAAATAAAACAACCGTCTGCTGTATTACTGAGAAGCTCGTGCATAGTGATTGCAAAATATTTCAATCCTCCTTCATGTTGGTGAAAACATCTTTCTAGGCTATGATTAGCTGCCTCGACAAATTTAAAGTTGAGTAATATAAATGTAATAACTTTTCTATTTTAACGTACTATTGGTCTCCATACCTATTCGAAAACCCTTTTTCACATTGGGGCAGCTAGGAATTATTAGTCTGATTTTGGTGGCGTGGGCGTATTTATTATGTATGATGAGCTACCCATATACGCCTGGTTGAATGAAACAGGCTATACTAAAATGAGTGAGCAAAAGCAAGACTTTCGCATATATATATATATATATATATACTCTAGGTCTCCGTCTGGCAGAAGGGGGGGATTAGTCGTTCATGGGCCCTTGAAGCCCCAGTTGACTATTGCAATCTGGAGTCTCTTCCAAACCCTTGATCTCAAGCCATTGGCATAGCGATTTACAAATCAAGTTGCGGGTATTCTCACTCAGTGCCCATGGTTCGCATTTGCTCACTCTCTATGGGGGGTTCCGGAAGGATTGTCCGTGAAATAATTGTCCGTGGATGTATTGTCCGTGATGGGGGATTGCTCAGCTTACTTCGGAATCACGTTCTGCTTTGTTTGATCTAGAGTACCAAGAACCCATAGATGCCGATAAATTTAACATATAAAGCAGGTTCGCAGATTCCCTCCTTTTTCGTCGAGTGAGTGGCGGTGTGTACTCTTTAATTCCGCTAGAAACAACCCTGACCTACCGGAAGAAACAACATGACGGGGGAGAAACAGGCTGTACAACAGGGATTTTTTTTTCAAAAAAAGTAAATCAAGCCGTTCATCCTCATGTATATTAAAACAACCCTATCTTGCGTCGGGGTTCCAGTATAGGAGAAATACTGTATATATGCATCTACGGCTGGTAGTATTCACGTAACACGAATTGATCAGATAAATAAGCAATAGAATTCATCGAAAGACATATGAAAATTGGCCTGAATAGTGAAGGAGTGTTTAGCTGTGTGTAGCTATTCGTATGTGTAGGTGTGTAAGTAGCTCTAAAATCGATCAATTTTCAAGGTAAACACCCCCTCACGAAATATACGAAAACATACGAGAAAAAATACGAAAAACCAAGCTCTTTGATTGGCTAATTCCACCGAAAAGCCACCCGCACCAGTTTGATATTAAAATACTCCGTCTTTTGAACGTGGGATCTATGTACCCCATACCAGAGATCCTGCCAGATACAGTGCTGCAGTTCTATACCGCGACATAAATTACCCATAGAGACTTATGGAGCGTAGAGTTATAAGCTCTGTTGTTGCGCGAAGAGGTCTATCTGCCTACGTGGGTTAGATCCCAGATATATACGTACATGTCCTTTGTTCTAGATGATCGTCACAATACCGGCCACCACCAAAAGGTACAATGTTCTCAAGTCTGACCCTTGGATGTCTGTAGCTATTATATACGTACCGTAATAAATCATTCGTTGGCGATCCTTGAATTTTTTATAGAGATCGCAAGGCATAACGGGTTATGTAACGAGGATAAGGCTCGGAACTTGGTGTTCTATTCGCATATAATCATCTATGGCCGCAAGGGAACCATACTGAACTGGCTTCCTCCCTTCAGCTCTGGCGGCAACTAGGTCTATATATACACG